>OMKX01090435.1:0-11494 GCA_900302425.1 Brosme brosme
ACACACACACACACACACACACACACACACACACACACACACACACACACACACACACACACACACACACACACACACACACACAGCTCTGCTCTGCAGAGATAGCTGTATACACTCTGTACAGAATTTACATGATGACTCCGATGTGATGCTTGGGCATTGTTGAACCATGTATGGTTTTTAAAACAGAAAAATGTCCACAACATTATTAACAAGTTAGCTGGTACCGGCCCAGTCCGTCTCTTTGTCTTTTCATGCATCTTGTCCGTCTTTGTCCTGGCATAACAGGGTTCCCATTCGTACCTACATTCCTCATTCTGACATAAACAGTCCCATACTCTCCCCTCCTCATCCTCCCCCAGCGATCAACATACAAAAATCTGCCATTTCTCAGTTGAAAAGAACTCTTTGCGCAACATTTCTCTCCAGAACTCTGTCCATCTTTGTTCATCTCCGCTCATGCCGGGTCACCCAGATGTGTCCGTGTAGAGGGGGATCAATTGATGCATTCGGCACACATATCTTCATCCTCAAGATACCATGCGCTTTCTTTACGCATAGTTCATTCGTATAGCTCAGCCCGGCTTCCACTGCAGCAGTGAGATGAACACGTTTATTTTTCCAACTGCATAGACTTTCTCTCCCCCCCTCTTCTTCTTCTTCTTCTTCTTCTTGAAACACACGGAAGCGATCTGCTTCTGTTCAGCTTCCCCTCTGCATCAGCATGCTGAGGGAGTACTCCATGCGTTCACGCAGGTCTTTTGGGCATCCAGAGGTGAGCAGGGCACTGAGCTTGAACGTGGTGGACAGCCGGTCCTCGTTGATGTACGTCAGCAGGTACTCGTCCTGCTGGCAGCACAGGATGATCTTGGTGTGGTCGTGATAGAAGTTCACCTGTGGAGGGAGAGGGAGAGAGACGCTATGTTATTGTATTGTGAATAAAATCCATTTATTTGTCTTGTGCAAAGAAATGATTCACTTTCATTTGCTGATTCACTTTCAAAAAGTGTGTCATGCATTTGTCTTCTTATTAGCTCAACCGTTCCCAACATGCCCGGCTCACAGCGCCATGCAGGTGGGTTCTGATGTGAATCTACCTGAAAGGTGCCGTCGTTGAAGAGCATCATGAGGGCGCGGTCGGACTTGAGCCACTGCAGCAGGTAGAGTCTGGGCATGTGCGTGTCTGTCGTGCTCACCAGATCCCCGCCCTGGGAAGAGAAACAGAAAACACAACCACGCGAGGCGTTAGAAAACACAAGGGAGGGGTCTTTCACGGAGGATAAAAGTGTACGGAGAGGAGGGATTAAAGGAAAGAAAGACGATGGAATGTGGTGTTGTGGTAGCAGGAGGGGGGAGTACTCACGTCCATCAGGTTCTCCTCCATGTAGTGGGAGAAGTACTTCAGCACGGTGACCTGGCCCACAAAGTGTTCGGGAACCTCGCAGGTCGGGAAGACGGCGCGCTTGCCCAACTCAGCATAGTAGTGGATGGTTCTGGAAGAACAGGGGAGGTTAAGTTGACTAACTTGATATACGAGTTGCATAACCAAGTTGTACCAAATGTAGTATCAATGGATATGAGGAAGAGCAGCCAGGATTGCTCTTGATCAAATATAGGTCTAATAAAGATTATTGTAGTAACGTAGTAACTGGCTGGATCTACATTTGGAAAGCTTTTAGTGGTGCTTGGTAGAGAGAGAGAGAAAAACAGAAACAAAGGAAAACAAAAAATCTAATAGCGTCAGAATATACAATTCTAACACAATGCATTTTTATTAACATATTCAAGGGGAAAATAAACAACTTCTCTTTACAAAAGGTAAGAATGGAGAGGCTTTCTAAAGAGCACTGGCTGCCATGAATGTATTGAATGAACAAAATGGTACCTACTTCCTGTCTGGCAGTAAGCTCATGTGTGTGCCGTTGTTGAAGAGAACTCCCACTGTGTTATCAGACAGCTGGTAGCCGAAGCCGTACTTGTTGGAGTAGTCCACCCACTTAGTCACCCACTGAAGGTGACTGCTCCCCGAGCCCTTCGGAATATCTCCGGCTGCAGGGAAACCACAGAGGACATCAGCATTAGCATATGCTTCAACGTTCAGGGAGAAGATGAAGACCTCTCCCTGAGCACTTTTTAATGCGCCATAAAGAAGATTGTTAGATCGACTATGTTCTTTTCGCAATATTAGAACAAAGACTGTGATTTATGTTTTCACACAGGAGGTGGTTATCCGACAAGTACATTTTGTTTTTTAAATATCATATCATCCGTATGATTGTGACCAGCCCATCTCCAGGCCAAGAACAGCAGGCTCACCTTTAGGCATGTTCTCTATGCACCCTCTGAAGACGCTGGCCACAGTGTCAGCCACGCTGCCTGTTGTGGTGTCTTCCAGGCCTGAGGGAAACAACAAAAAATAAAACAGCTAATTACATTTTCAATCCAAAAAGAAAGTGTATCTTCAACTCTCACTCAAGTTATAGTATTCTTTATATGAACACCATTTAGTTGACTCCCAATATCTGGGTTCCCCAGTAACAGGAACAGTAAAGATATCAGCGATAAAGAAATGGTAAAAGCGGCTGTATATGTAAATGCCGCTAGTGAGAGGGAGAGGTCGACGTGTCAACATACATTCACTACTGCTGCTGCAGCTCCCTAGACTGCCCCTGACGATGAGGCGGATGGTGTCTTGCGTCGTCGGGGATTGGGTCTCCGTTACCGCGGCAACAGGCCGATCAGCAGATGGCGGAAGTGGCCTTCCATCCTAAGGTGGGAAGAGAGAACAGGATGTGTTGGAAAAGATGCGAACGTAGAAAAAAACCCTCCGAGGATGACTCAGCCGTTACTCACATGGACACAGTGGCGGGTTAGACGGTGAAAATTATAACTTTGTGTCATTCTATTTTTATGATTCTCTCCTGCCATAATATGCATTTGGGTCCTTTGTGCGTCATGATGACTGCCTTTCATGTCAACCTGCTGTTTTCATGCCTCTTTAAGACAGAGACGACTCTATACAGGTCAAATGGTGGGGCTCTTACCTCTGTAGGCTGATTGCTCTGCTGGCTGATGGCTGTTCTCTTGAGGTCGTGTTGGAGTTTGTAGATCTCCTCCTCCTCTTTAGTTTGCTTATCTATCAGGGACAACAGAAGGACATTCGGTCAGGACCTGCAACCTTGTACTTATACACGCTTTGCAATACACAATGAAGTATGAAGCGGACACTAGATTAATAAATGAGCTTTGTAACGGTATTCATGTGATGTTTATGCCTGGCAAAAATCTATTCATATGCGAGTGTAGCCTATTTGTGAAGGTGGTTCATTGGCTCAGTGAGGTGCTCTCGTTGTAATGAAACACTCACTCAGGGTCTCATAGTATTTGACCTTGTCCCTCTTGCCCCCAAACAGCGCGGCAGCAGCCTTCTTGAAGAAGCTCTTGGCAGGACTGGAGACGTGGAAATCGGGCGCCGAATGACAGCAACTTGGCGGTAGGCGCTCTGGACTGAAGCCCTGCGGAAGGAGAAAGTGGGTTAGTGTGTTAACAGCATGTTTGATTAACGGGGGCGTCTGTGTGCTCCACTTTGACACCCACTCCGTGATGTGGTGCGGGGGACAACAGAAGGAGAGTTGTGGACTGTCTCACCTGGATGAAGAAGTCGTGCCTCAGAATGTGGTCCAGGTGGGGTCTGTCGTCGGGGGACTTGGTCAGCAGGCTGGAGATGAGCTGCTTGGCCTGGGAGGACAGGGAGGAGGGCAGGGAGTAGCGGGCCTCTCTGATGCACCTGTACGTCTCCTTCAGGTTGGTGGTCTCAAAGGGTGGTCTGCCCAGCAGCATGGTGTACCTGGGGTGGAGGGGAAGGGGGTTCAATATTGGGTTAGGACTAAGACAGGTTCCGCCATTACAATAGGCTACCTACCGAAAGCAATCTTTGGGAAACCTAATCCTCCATTTAGAAAGGAATTTGTTGTGTATTCTACCCACTCATAATATGGGTAGAATACACAAGAAATTCCATTTTAAATGGTTTGTATAAAACACTGTGTGGGTTCATTTAAATATTATAATTAATATTTGGCAGGGTGTATTTACTTGGCATCTATTATTTTCTATCATTGTTTTTAATGAGCTGTACTTACATCACACAGCCCAGGGCCCAGATATCTGACTCACAGCCGTGGCCCTGCTTGTTCAGCACCTCGGGGGACAGGTAGTTGGGGGTCCCACAGATTGTTTTCCTCCGGTTCCCAGCCGGCTCCAACTTGGCAGCCAGACCAAAGTCTCCCACTTTCAGCTCCATGGACTCGCTCACAAAGAAGTTACCTGGGGACGTAAGGGAGGAGTCGGGAGGGTTTTAGAAGGTGAGTTTGAATTTGTCGAACAGGAAACGTTTCCGGTTTTACTTTTCCACTGGAAAAGTAGGGAATATTGCAACTGTAATTGCTGATAAGACAGTGTCTCGCCCATGGCTGCATGATACACTTCTTACCTAATTTGAGATCTCTGTGGAGGATCTCCTGTTCATGCAGATACTTGAGTCCAGAGACAATCTGCCTCAAGTAGTAACGGACCTCTGGCTCAGTGAGCACCTTACGGGCCTTCAGGATATGGGCCAGGGACTGCGAAGGAAAACAAATCACAACGAAATGATTAGAGATGAAGAATAGCACACATGTCGATCTTTTATGTGATAAGGGTACATCAATCTGGGTGGTGCAATGCAGGTGTTGAATAGATCAGTTGAATATAGACGGGTGAAAGCCAACAGTCTGCAGTTTGAAACGAAACTCACTTTTCTACTGCAGTATTCCAACAGAATGTATATGTTCTCCTTGTCTTCGAAATGGTTATAAAAGTGCACTATGTGTTTATGATGGAGCACCTTGTGCAACTCGATCTCTCTGTCGATCTGGTAAAAAGAAAACATCATTATTATAAGTGCTAACCAAAATTGTAATGTGCTTCTTGACAAACAGTCCCAATGCCGGCAGCGCAGCAGGGCGCTTACCTTCTCCCGTTGGTGAGGTTTGGAGACGCGCGTGTGGGGAATGATTTTGGCTGCGTAAACTTTGCTCGTGGAGAGGTCAGTCATCTCGTAGCATTTTGCAAAACCTCCCTAGAAAGAGAACAACAAGGATGATGAATGTTAGATCTTTAGAAAACGTCGCTTATAGTGTTACTTAAAAAAAATAAACAATTATGCGAACTGCCAAAACTACCTTTCCCAAAACTTTGCCCCGGCAGTAGCACTTCCCAGTGGCAGGATCCGTGATGATCCTCGCCATCTCTGAAGGCACACTGCGTTCATCTGATCTCTTCCTGCGAGGCTCGCAGGACCTCGTCGTAGACTCGCACATATTGTTTGTGGCTGGAGTCCCGATATTCCTCAGTAAGTCCATACAGGGATAACCAGCTCCAGTGTGGTGTACTGAATGTTTTCTGAGGACGCAGTCGGTGGCTTTATACTCGACACGGACTGGTCGCCCTCCCTCCTCCTGACGTCACCGCGTGATGAGCGTCTACAGAGCTGCTAGACGTCCATTGACTAGGATGAGTCCCACATGCCCAGAGATGTGGTTTTCTCGATGCGATTGTGTTGACTGATATTAAAATGCCATACATTAGGCCTATGTAATGTAGATATAGTTTGATTATGTGTAGCTAAAACACGATAACACAAAGCATTTATTTTCAATAAATACTACTAGAATACTCCTTTATAATATCCAACGATTTAGCCATCATCCCTATAAAAAGAAGCCTAATATTGGTAGATAACGATACATTTAGAGAGATGTGTGCGATTTTATGCATGCATACATGATTTCATTGTACATAACCTGAGATCCAAAAAATGTCCTGTTCAGGTTCAAGCCTTGATTTAGCTGTTCCAAGATCACTTTGGAACACCAGCGCCACCATGTGGATTAACAAGGTCATGCACCACACCGAGATGATAGCTTTAGATGAGACACTTCAGTCTCAAGGCTAAATGGTTTCTACAGTATCTCTTGTGAGTGAATGCTGGTAGACAGGTTTCATGGTAAGAGCAACATTATTCAGCTTTTTCGTTAACAGAATAAACATAAAGAAAAGGTTTCACAACACATGAAATACTGTTGATTTGTTGTTCTTTTTTCCCTCATCCATGATGCAACAACATAGGGTGTAAACGTGAAAGGCAACTACGTTATGAACATTTAATCAAATATTGGAGGTCGAACAAAAATAATGGGAAACAGCATTACATCATGAAAGTGTGTCTCACAAATGCAAGGTTGAGAGAGATGGAACACTGGCTTGTGTTGTAGCACAGCACATATCTGCTTTTCCAAAGACAACACCATAATGAACAATAAAGGCTCTTTGATATTTTCATCATCATCGTTTCCACTAACATCATATCAGGTTAATAAACTGTATTAAATGATGAATGGAAACTATGGGATATAATAACAATATTGTGGGTAGTGTGGATATTCTCCCTTGGTAAGTGGTTGGCAGGAGAGCCAGAGTGGCTCATTGGCTGGTTAGGTGACAGCCAAAGTAAAATTCAGCGCTTGCTCAATGTGGTGCAGAATGAGAATTCAACAAAATAATAAAGAGCTCAGAGATTTTTTTTTATCAAAAGCTGAGAGATTATAACCTAACTACTCTAATGTACCAAGCTTCACGACCAAGATGTTTGGGAAACGGGGCTCTCCAAAAGAATATAGATTATTTTATTTATTTGTGATATAGAAATAGAAATGCATGTCTTATGTTAAACGGGCCACTTACTGTTATATTATTGCCCGGTTTCTGATAATCTGCTCCTGATAATGATGCTTGCGTTGCGACAGTTATACCTTGTCCAGTGGTCTTCTCAACACCCAAGGTTATACACCATGCTATCCCAAGTCCAACACTGGAGTGATACTCAGCTTTAAGTTCTCCTGGGTGTACTATTACAAATGCAGGATTTTTGTACAATGAATGATCTCTTAATATTGATTAATATATCGTATCATTATTGGCACTTATTTGATACCAAATATTAATGAAGATTTATGCAAATTGATCCTTTTACCTCATTTGTCGCTAGAACTATATGTTCGAACCTATAGCATATGTCTTTCGTTTTTAAACAACTGGACAAAATGGTTGAAATACATTATACAAACACATCATCAGTAGGGTGATGTCTCACAGCGGTCTTACCCATTCAGCTATACAATGCTGAGGGTAAGAAATAAACAATGGCACATTTGAAATACACCTCGGATAGCCTACACTACATGATTATACTTAGATTATATTTACGCCGGCCTACATTGATCATATACAATTATGGTAAAGAAGATTATACTCTTTTTCATTTAAGTGTCTTTTTGCATGCCTGGCATATCTTCTCCTGACCAGTCCTCATCATATACGCCGAGCTGCAATGGGAATGACGTGATGCCCACTGTTACACCCGACGTCCAATGGAAGCAAGCCCGAGCGGACCTCTCCATGTCGATAAGGTTGTCACCTCAAATGATCTCCTGTTGCGGACCAGCGCTGTTACGCAATGGCGTCGGGCTCGGTCCAGTGGGTGCTCTTAAGTGCAGGATATGATTTATTGAGCCAATGCGGTTGAAATCCCTACAGAAATCTACACGCGGCCCCACACACACATACACATAAACCACAACACACGCAGGGCCTATAACCCGCATGGGAGCAATTTAACAACTACAGAAGGGCTTCACCAACCCTGTGGAATGATTTGTCTTCTGTTAGTTAAATGTAGTTACACCAGCAGGCCATAACCCGCAGCGGTTTGCTTAAATGGCGTCGAAACATTTATGGCTACTTTTCCAATTCTACTTTTCTATTTGATCAGCCGCTTCGTTTGATCTCCGGAGGAGTGAAGGGGCGGGGCGCGTGCAGAAACACTGCGCGTGACGCACAAGGAACCAGAAGGAACCAGGCCATGATTGGTTTCACCAATTAATTATTTTTCCATGGTCGTATCGGGGCGAAGGTTTTTTGTATTGCTTACTTGCACGTAATTCCATTTAAACGATCCACATTTGGACATATAGCCTATACACTGGACTAATATATAGATGGACTTGTATGGGAAGGTAAGATGCTATAGATTTTAGTTTGTGTTCTCCTGAGCGAAAAAGGCTGTAAACAGTAAGCACCAAACAAGGATGGGAATAATCCAAAACGGTAAAGGGGAAGGAGTAATTCCCAACAGGGTTTATGTAGGCTATAAATTATGTAGAAACTAGCCAACGTATTATAGGCTTATTTTTAATCCAACAAAAAACGGACAATTATTGTAATTCCTCTTAGGGTAAAACAGATAGACAGCAAATCACGGATGTAAATTATGAACGATTCGATGATTTTGTAATGCTCTAAACAAATATTATACAGCTGTTGACACAGCAATGCATGCTGGGAAGTGTAGTCATGTTGGCATTTTTGGTTGTGCTTTTCTGTTCATCTACCGAAACTTAAAAAACTACATCCGCCATCTTGTTTTCAAGTGACGTTTGAACGAAGCTCGCGACGCTGTTCGTCCAAGGCGGTTGCTAGATCCAAGGATCCGGAAGTACAGTGGGCGGTACCTCTCGCTTTTGCCAACCAATCACTGATTGGTTGGTAACGGCGAAATTACCGCCCACTGCACGTTGGAATCAGTGATTGGCTGGCAACACAGAGGGGTACCGCCCACTGTACGTCCAGACCCTTTGATCCATCGACCTCCATCGCGCATCATTCGCGCTCGCGCGTACCCTCGCCTCGTCAGCGGCGCGTGCCAGAGCCGAACCAAAGGGGACAGCTCCCAGGTGCTGAAACTGTCGGTGCCCAAACCAACGCCTGCATCACGTATAAATATAGTCCTATTCTGCAAAAAAATAAACGCCTGCAATCAGATACAGATCACGCCAAGGCCTTCGAAGCAGGTTAGTTGAAATATGCTATTGAGATCACTCATGTGGGATCATTTTGTCAATTGAAATAATGACCTTACGTCCGAAATGTATTTGCTCGTCTCCACCGTTGCCCGCTGTTCCCTGGCCGAACAGGCCGCTCTCCTCCTTCTGTACGATCGTATTTCTAAGCCACGAAGAATCGGACATTGTAGACGTGTATAGACATCCGTGTTCCAGCTCATTTTCAGGGCATGCTTAGCACACGGATGCAGCGTTGGATAGTGCAGGATGTACAGTATGGGGATCCGGCTTATTTTGTAGGCTGTGGCTTGAGCCTGCTTCATGCATCACACTTCAGACTTGACATAGGCTCAGGAGCCCACAGATGCATTGTGTAAACATTCTCCTCTGAGCAAGTAGGACGGTGATATATGGCGTTTCACGCTGTCTCAAACCAGTCACAATGTGGTGGAAATCGTTTGCAAAATAAATGATTAATATATATATATATATATTTAATCTTGTAATTAAATAATATAACAATGTACAAAACGCACAAAACATTAAGTAACAAATAAGTAGCATACATATATATATAATAATAAAGCATCTAAATATATGTTCCAATTAATCTTTTTTTAAATAGCAGTAGCAGTTCATTCAAAATGGTCCTTTTCTCCTGCGCTTTTCCCCCAGACTAAATATCAGTTATTATTCATTGTGTTATAATGTAGTATAATCAAAGCCTTGTTGTGTTTGCAGATGGCTGCCACTCAGGATGCAAAAGGAAAGGGCGAGGGAGGGGATCAGAACTTCGACTATATGTTCAAACTGCTGATCATCGGCAACAGCAGTGTAGGGAAGACGTCCTTCCTCTTCCGCTACGCCGACGACGCGTTCACCTCCGCCTTCGTCAGCACCGTGGGAATCGACTTCAAAGTGAAAACCGTCTACAAGAACGACAAGCGCATCAAGCTACAGATCTGGGTAGGTGGACCTGGTTTACATCGCAGTACCGCTTCGTTTCAGAGCGGTGGCATGAGCCTTTTTATAGTTAAATAGTTCACCGCTTGATTTGCAGCTGTGCCTGGTTCAGATCCCATGCTATTATAGGTAATGAGTTGTCGAGTAACACACTCACTCCAACCTGCTACGCATACATTATCTATGGCGCCTAAACCTTAACACTGGATAATTGCATTTACAAACTACCGGGCTGAATGCCTCAACTATAAAAACTCACTATAAGTTGATTCTACACCATTTTGTGTGTATTTCCATTGCTCTTAACCCAGACCACTGACAACAGTTGTACACTACAATTAAGAATATTCAGTCCCAAAATAGAACCATAATAGGATATTATCATAATAGAATAAAAATGATCTGGGAAGTTAACACCTTTTCCTTTCCAAAGAGTACAACGTACTTGTTACCTCATTGAGTGCCCACCATACATGTGCTGCAGGTCAGGAATGAAGGTGAGGAACTGCCCTGATGAGCTGGGACCAGTTTCAATCTGAATGGGACCAGTTTCAATCTGAATTGGCTCATAGAGCGGCCGGTCCTCTCAGATCTTCTCACAGCGCATTTCACTCACTAATAGTTGACGGATGGCCGTTACAAATAGACAAATTACACTCAGATAATCGCTTAAATCTAAACTAAAGCATCTATTAGATGAAGAGGGCAAATGAATTGGAACTATCTCGTGACTAGTAGCATGTTATAAGGAATAGTAGTATTCATTATATTAACACTTCAGGGCTAAATTAAATAGCCAAATGCTACAGCATCTCCCTTGAATCTGATATTAATTTTGTTTGTTTATCCTGAGAAGGATAGTGATATAATTACAAGACATGGCATATCTCCAAAATGTATTTTCTACGTTAAATTCAACACTTAAAAACAGTCCCTGTTGTCATGTAAATGTCAATCTACTGTAAAAAATAAATAAAAAAAGCGTAGACAGATGGAATCCTCTCCATCGCTGACAGGAGGCTAGGAGGTGTTAGCTCCGCACACAGCGGGGAAGGAACTCAGACGCAACACCTCCCCCGAACGCGATTTTGCCTATTGGAAACTGAGAAAACGTCTTTTTTAATTAGAGACTAGTGAAATGAAATGTCTCCCGACACCTCAGTGGCAGTGTGGGAGTGGTTGTTTAACCATTGCCATGTTGATTCTGCGTGTACATCCACCTTATTACCTCCCCTCCATCTGCTGCTATCCCTTCATGAATACCGGGCGTCCAGGGGCCTCCGCCTGGCTGCCGTTCAGCTCCTCTCTGGCTGCTGTTGGTGTTTATAACCGTCAGTCATACGAGGTCCACTAAAACGCAACCAGGCAAATAAGATGGGTTTTTATACACAGTGAAAGTCGTAGCACAGAGAGAGAGGGGGAGAGAGAGAGAGAGAGAGAGAGAGAGAGAGAGAGAGAGAGAGAGAGAGAGAGAGAGAGAGAGAGAGAGAGAGAGAGAGAGAGAGAGAGACAGAGAGAGACAGAGAGAGACAGAGACAGAAAGACAGAGAGAGACAGAGAGAGAGAGAGAGAGAGACAGACAGAGAGAGAGA
>OMKX01090438.1:5560-15644 GCA_900302425.1 Brosme brosme
TGGGCCACCTGGTGCTGGTGGTGGAGGGCTTCATTGGCCTGCTGCAGACACAACACACAGGTAGAGGGGTTAGACAGTACAGGTAGAGGGGTTAGACAATACAGAGGTAGAGGGGTTAGACAACACACAGGTAGAGGCGTTTGACAGGTAGAGGGGTTAGACAGTACACAGGTAGAGGGGTTAGACAGTACACAGGTAGAGGGGTTAGACAGTACACAGGTAGAGGGGTTAGACAGTACACAGGTAGAGGGGTTAGATAGCACACGGGTAGAGGGGTTAGACAGTAGTACACAGGTAGAGGGGTTAGACAACACACAGGTAGAGGGGTTAGACAGTACACAGGTAGAGGGGTTAGACAACACACATGGGGAAAGCACAATTTATGGCCGCTGGATTATACCAGGGTTAGGTTGTGAATTCATGTCAATAAAATGCTGCTTTTCTTTAACGAGAGCCATTCTGTTTTGTGATCCACAGCTGGGCACCTGTGTTCTGGGAGACGTTCAGAGCCCGCACGTGGCTCGCTATACCCTAAACTTACCGATGTCGTTCCAGGCTAAATATAAAAAGCCCATTTAAAATCACCTCACTTAAGGGACGTTACTTTACACCGCCAGTGCATTCCTCGAGCGCCTTCAGTCAGTGAGGCGCTCTGAGCGATAACACACAGCCGAGATGGTGTTCCCGTGAGCGTGTTCTGGGGCTCCTTACGCTACCAGGCCCATGAACCGGGTCCGGCAGACCGGTAGCGGCAGCTGCAATGCATCATGGGTCGGTAATTAATGAGCCAGGCGCGCCGTGTGCCGGTGATGCAGAAGAATCGGAATCTGCCGGATGAAAACTGATCCCGCCGTGACGCCGCTGATTCGACAAGTGATTGTGGAGCGTGCGTGCCAAATTAGACGCAGGCTTAAGTTGTGTTTTAAAACTGCCGGTGAGGCTTTGAAAACGGGCGGCAGGCCGGGATGAAACCCAACGCCGTGCAGCGGGCCCGAGGGCTGTAAGTTCATGGTAATGCCTACATCAGGGTAATGCATCCAATATGACCCCTTAGCAGAACCAACCTCGTGGATGTGAACACGTTTCTGGATAAATCTAAGTACATTCTTTCATTGTTTTTATAAAAATAGTAAAATTTCTCTCATAGGCAAAAAATAATCTTATTTATAGTGACCTAATCTATAATAAAGTTGCAAAGACCGTCAACAAGGTCTTCCTAAACTGTCGATAATGTTAACTACTCTTAGTGTTAACTATTATGTACATATATATTTTTATGTTCCCATTTCTCTTTATCCTTTTCCTTCAGCTGCTGTCCTGTACTTTCTGCTGTGAAACCGTCTGGGATGATTAAAGAAGCCTACATCTTCAGCTCGACCAAAACCACCTCCATCTTATGTCCTCCTGAACACTGGATACAAGAGAGAGAGGACTGGAGCCATCTTCAGCTGGCTGATGCAGCTAAACATGGCTCCAGGTTTTCTCTGAGCCCAGCGACGGGAGAGGGCCCCCCATGGAGGGCCAGTTAATGGCGTCGGAACAGTGCGGCTCCTCGCAGCCATTGACATTAAAAAATAAGCCCCCCCACCGCCACCACCCCCGCAGGCCTGCAAATGTGGCGTCTTCCGTGAGGAGCGGGGAGAGATATCGATCCCTTGGTGCGCTGGCTGAGGTTGCCCTCGTCAGGCACGGCGACGTCTGACGCTCGTTACTGTGATTAAGATAATGAGGGCGAGGAGAGGAAGATCGCCCGGCTGCATCTCTCCTTTCAACAGCTCTTTTGTCTTCAATCGGGACGTTTTGCGAAAACAAAAGAAATGTTGTAAATCGTACGTTTCCTCTGCGCACCAAAGCCCGTAAATAACCCGACATTAAACGGCGTTGTAAAAGAGACACGTTCAAGAGCGTCTCCTCCGCGGCGAGCCCGGAGAGGCCGGAGCGAAGCGGCTGACCTTCCCTTTAGAAGTTCGCTCAACCGTCACCGAGGGCCGACGGAGAGGGGAGTTAAAGAAGCCGGCAAGGAGAGGGAAAAAAAATGAATCGCACAATGTCCTCCTTATGTCATCCAGCCCATTGTTGGGGACACAAATCCGCGCGGTGATGCACTCGGGGTCCGGCGGGGGTCCTTTGTGCACACATCATCCGCTATTCATGGGACAGGACATTGTTTATCCACACACCAGCCAGCTTAGCGGGCTCCCTTTCTCCCCGCACCCCGATGGGACCTGGGAACGCATTGAGAGCGCGCCGCCGCGCAGGCCCGGCCGTTTGTCTGAGCACCTGCTCACACTCGCTACCTTCCAGGATTAGCCATCATTGTGTCTCTTTGCTGGCGGCTGCTGCCGCCGCCGCTGCCGGGCACAACAGGGTTTGAAAGTGGCGTTGGATGGACACGCCGCCGGTGGAGGCTTCTCTGCAGCGGGGAGACGCCGCTGAGAGGCCCGAGAGGAGAGCAGAGCTACAGGGGAGCAGAGAGTAGGACTACAGGAGCTACAGGAGAGCAGAGAGTAGGACTGCAGGAGAGCAGAGAGTAGGACTACAGGAGAGCAGAGAGTAGGACTACAGGAGAGTACAGTAGGGCTACAGGAGAGTACAGTAGGGCTACAGGAGCTACAGTAGGGCTACAGGAGAGTACAGTAGGGCTACAGGAGCTACAGTAGGGCTACAGAGGCGGTCAGCGGCAGGGCTGGAAGGCTGCTGTGCCCTCATGCAGCTCAGACCATTTTGACACAAATGAGGCCTGACAACTGGGGTAGCTCCCTCATAAATACCATCAAAATGGAGGAGAGGTCTCCCTGGGTCCGCAGGCCCAGTTAAATCTGTGACCCAAGTCACATGCACCCCCCACCCGCACCCCCCGCAGATCTCCCTGCTAAGGCATCCTGTCCATTCCTGGTTCCACCAGTTAAATAACATCTCTCAAGTTTCAGTGTTCAACACTCCACATAAAAATATCAGGTAAGAAAATATTAAGTATATGCGACAAACCAGCAAGCGTCCAGCAGCTAAAGTTACGTTTAGGGTAGCCATGCACGCATCCATGCATTTAAAGGCCATCTTAGCTAGCCGGGTCACAATTTATGTTCCGCCGCTTTACCAGCACAGTTAAGTTACGAGAGCAAAGTATAGATTGCAGCGTTGAACTCGCCGGAGAAGGCCAGCGAGATACAGGGACCCCATGCCGGTATAAACGTTGGGAGTGCATAAAGCACCGCGATATTCGACCGCAATGATAAATACGGCGATTGTACGTAACATAGCGGAGGAAGACCATTTCCCTGTTATTCCTAATGTTATGGTGAAGAAGACACAGAGAGGGCTATCTTGGTCAATCCTTTACTATTCTGCTTAGGAATCAATGAGGCTTGCAGAAGAAGCATGACTTGCACAACACTCCTCTGTATTCCCCTCAGGGAGGAGGCATGTAGAGATGCCGTCCCAAACTCTATTAATATTATCTTTACAGCGAGCAAATAAATAAAGCTAAAAATACACATCCTTCATTACTGAAAGAGTCGTTCTGGTGGCGTTGTAACATTGGTAGCATTCTTCTGCTTCAACGACATAATGACTGAACCCAGGGGCAAGACACTTTACATCTTCATCAAAAACGTACAGCTTCCACCACAGCTCGGCGAGGGAGTTTAGCCCTCCACTGAGAGGACATAATCAGTAGCATAATTCATATCTAATGCGGTATTCATTAAAACATAATTAATACTGCAGGTTCATTCGCCAACAAGCGTGAGAAACACATACAGATTTATATTACCGCCGTTTCAACTATTGCTGAACTGTGATTCTTGGTCTGCCTCACTGTAAATACAAGTGCTGAAAACGCGACTTTGTGGTTGGAGTCAGCCAGAAGACCTCGCAGAAATATCTAAATACAACCAACTCCAAAAAGCACAACATTTATACGACTTGGCGGCCGGCCGTAAGCCAGAATAGCCTCGTCAGTCAGCGGTCACCACAAAACACAACACTGCCTCTTCTCCTCGCTCATATTAAAACATGCTGATGAACGGTCACCAATACTGATCATCCATACTGTACCCTCTCTAGACCAATACATACTAAACAGACCGTTCACTCTTTACTGTAATACACAAATCTAGATTATTCGGAGAACAATGTTGAAGCTATTAAGAGATCCTGGAGGGACAATCTTTCCCGATATCATGTTTCATTGATCCAGGGCCCTTTCCCAGCTGCCACCCACTCGTCTGTGGCCACAGAGTGGAACATCTGGAGGTGATGCTAGAGGGGCATTCTGGAGCTGTAGCTCAACCAAACACCTGTCCCAGGGGAACGCAAGTTCAGCCTCCACAAGCTTGCAAAATGGAGTTAAAATCCTTTCGTAAACCATTGAACATAAAATAAACATTGATTAGGGGTATACATTGTGTCACCACCAATAACAACAGGTTGTGATTCAAATAATAGTTAATTTAATCTATACAAAAACTACTTTTATCAATAATTAAAAACCTAAACATGCCTGTTAGGAAACTGAAATGACTCCTTCAAAGTGTTTGCCAATTATCCAACTTAACTTGGGATAATGTCTCCTTTGATTTTATCAAAGGAGTCCAACGGAAACCGAAGCAAGGGTATCTAAAAGTTGGGAACTATTCACACATATTCAACAGTTAGATGTCCACAAGGGGAATGGGAAAACCAATCAGTGCTCTATATTCATGACTCAAGATGCAGAACAAGCCAAGTCTTATATTTCTCTACACTGCTTTAAAAGTGAAGAGCCTTTGTCGTATGTATTATTATTATATTATTATATTAAAGAACAGAGTAGACATTATGAATGACATCACATATAAAGATGCTGATTAAGATGCTGCAGATAAAGTCAACTTGATGACGTGTTAGGGCTGGTTTATATTATTCAGCATTAACAATGAAACGCGTCGTACCGGAAATTGTAGCTGGTTAAAGTTAATTGATAAGATAAGAGACATAAAAAAAAAATACAGAGCCTAAAAGATAGCTTAACATATAAAGTTAACTTCATGTGTTAGTTTTGGGGCTAGTTTGCACTTCATTTTGAATTACTATTAGCCTGCAATTAATCAATTGGAGGAGATCTCAGCATATGGTCCATTTAAAGTGAATGTATATCTGTGTATTTTAATGTAAAACTAACTGGCCTCGATTTAACAACTCAGTGGCTAGCCAGACATTAGCTAGGTTAGCAGTACATGATGGAGCAAAGTGGTCCAGATCCCAGCAGACGCCATTCAAATGATCTTAAGTCACACAACCCTGTCCGGAGGCAAAGCCCTGCACAGATATACACACGTTCCTACATTTAAAAACAACCTGATGGAGCAGCTGGTGGTGTATTGGCGCTAAGGTTAGCATATTAGCTTGTTAGCCACGAGCTAACATGCTAACGTTAGCACTCAGTGTGTGTGTGTGTGTGTGTGATGGAAGGCTTCAGTCAAAGAGGAAAATAAAAGACTGTCTTGTCTACAGACTTCACAAGGCTTTCTGATGCTTTTCCATGCTACAGTGTGTTTTGGGTGAAGCCAGAGGTGGTGTAGGTGGAGAACTCTCCATCCAACGCGGAGAGAGAGAAAGAGAACTGGTTTTTTCCCTCACAGCTGGACGCCTGGCTTCGTATTTACACCATTGTGTGTTTTGCTTTAGTTGGGCTGGTTCGTTTTTTAAAAGAGCTGACGGTTTAGTTAAACTGTTTTGACGGTTTGTATTCGCTAATAAACTCGGGATGGACTTACTTGAAAGAGAAAGGTACTCCAGCTCGGCTCCATTTCCACACTTTAGGAAGAAAATGTGCAGGAAAGCTGGAAGAAGAGGAAGCCGACAACAAAGCGACCAAATATGGAATCGGTTACCACTTCCGGTAACCTCCCGGACGAAACCACTTTTAGGGGTGTGTGCGATACACTATGTGTGACAAACCGCGTGTTTAACATCACACACACTAAAAATAATGCCATAGATTAAATAACTGTTCGATTCCCTACGCCTTTATTGCATAATAAAGTCATTTTTGTTCTCAGTTATGCGATGACTAATTATAGCGTGTGTGTCGCCTCCCTACAGATGATATCTTCCAACTCTGCAAGGGTCATTCATTATAGTGGGTCGCATGTGGCTTCATCTGGTGAGGTGGAGAAGCAGCGCCTCTCGCAGATTTACATATTATTATAGTAATAGTATTATTTTCTAAAGGGGGAAAACGGACCGTTCAAGAAGAACAATTGTTCCTCTGGGACCTCTGTTCCTCATTGTGCAATGTAAACATGGCTGTGATACAACAATGCATGCGGAACAATGATTTGCATTTTAATAAAAGATGTGTAACTTACATGTAACTGAAATATAGAAAAAAATGTACACCGCAAATATACGTTACAAATAAATAAATATAGAAAAAATATATAATTATGTATTGTGATCTATCTACTAAATATGGTATCCGTGTTTTACAGATGGAGGTGTTTGTGAATGAATTGCGTCATCACATTTCTACTAAATAAAATATGGCTGTGTAATATAACGCGGGGACATTTTCAATGAAGGCGCAATCAACTTCTAGTTCATTAAAATAAACAAACGTTGTATTCGTATCTATTGCCCCCTTGTGGCGATTTAGTATTTCCAGAGAGTCAATACAATACAGTGATGTCATGATAACAGAGCAGGTTTCCTATCAAATGACAAAGTAAATACATGCATTACATAATATGAATGACACTTTCCTCTGATTATTTTGCAGTATCAAATTAGTTATTTTTTTACAAAACAAAATTTCAGTAATAAAATAAAGAAAATAATAAAAGAAGTACACAATAAAAAATGAAACTTATGTTGTAGCCTTTAATAAGTCATTTACACTGTGTGTGCAAATTACCTATTAATTAAACAATATGTAAGAACTCGTATAAATCATTTATACCAATGAAATACTGATATTTGTGTATCAGCTCCTTTACACATCTCCACAACGCTAATAAGTTGTTCCATATTTATTTCAGTCAGAGTAGATCACAGTAACCAATCATTGATGTTAAGGTGACCAGGATAGTCATCACATGTTTATGGCTGGATGGCTGAGATGTAGAGATGCCTCAAGCTACCAAAATACTTCATATGTAATATTGCTGCATGTTAGCAACCAGTAGGCAGGTCGCTGTACACCGTTGTAAACAAACGGTCCATTTTAGTCTACAGAATTCAATGCAATGTGTGTATCCCAGAATGCCCCATTCCAGTTTCATGAAGGTGACAGCTTCAATGTGTTCTGCTTCTTCCCCACGTCCAACCTTCAGGTTTTAAATCCATGGTGGAGAAGGTTTTGAGTCACGGAGCTTAACGTAGAACATCTGCTCTCTGATGCAGCCTGCAGCTAGCGGACAGGAAGTCCCCTTAGGAGAGCTTCAGGACTGGTGGGGTGAGGGAGGTGTGGGGATGGTTAGGTGGAGGTCATGGATTACTGCATCATTGTTTAATTGATCAGATCATATTGATTTGGTTCAGATGTATCAGATAAGGTAAGATGTTATTTTTTACCCTAAGATGGGAAACAATGTCACTGCAAAACTTGATGACGGTAATACTAATATAAACAAACAGTTACAAAATGTCATAATAATTAATAATATAATAATATAATAATATAATAATATAATAATATAATATAGAAAACAAACACAATGAGAGCCACATGTTTATACAATTTTTATAAGAAGTGAACAGCCTACTTCTATGGAGGTAAGTGGCCTGTGTTGATGTGCTGTAGATGTGCTGCTTCCTAAAGACCTCACACCTTAACGGTAATCTCTGGAGAGATGAGGAGTGTTCATAATATGTAGTGGATCACACAATAGTGATTTAGTCACGTTTTAATTAGGAATAATATTGTCCCATTATTCAAAAGAGTCTCTGAAATGACCCACAGTTAATAAACCAGTCAATAACCTCTCATAAAATACTTCATGTATTGTTGAAGCGTGTTCAGGAAGAGCTCTCGGTTGTGCCCACAGCGCATGGAGCTTTTGTCCAACCCGTCCAGGGAATGTTCTGGAGGGAATGTGTTCTGTCAGCCCGCTATACCCCCATCACATCCGGGATCCAGTGGTCACTTAGAGCCTTAGTGGGGAATTCGTTTAGGTGGTTCTGTTTCCGTTAATGAATCCATGACAGTTTCTTCTATTGTTTTGACTGTTGTAAGACACATATAGTTCTGGTTAATACTAAGTTGTATTATTCCCTTCAAACGTTTTGTTTGAATATGTGAGATGCACTCAAGTATGGACCTCATGTACACCAGATCTCTGCCTCATAGACATGTTTTTTACACTTTAAATATCACTTCCACATAAATAATACCATCATAATTATAGTCTACTTAATTATACAGCATGTTGTACTCTTTGATGTAGGAAGGCTGACTTGTGAGTAGCCTACATATTTTCTTTGTAAGTAATGAAAGATGTATGTATTGATTCTGCACCGTTGGTTCCTTGTTTACACTCACTGTTGAGGAATCCTGAGTTCAAGCATGTCTTTGATCAGTAAACGCTGCTTATTGATCTATCGATGAGTGCATGACAATACACCTGAAGCGTACGCACCTTTCTCCTCATCCTCTTTGATGTTATCGTTATTTGAAGGATGAAGGAATGAAGTTGTTATTAATGTGTCACCTGCAACATCAGCAGGTCTTGGGTGGGTTAGACCTGTGCAGCATTCTTTAGGATGTGGAACCTCTAAAACAACATCAGGCCTTGGCCTACTAAAGCGCTCTACACGCAGACAGCGCATTCCACACGCCACACGCGGCTCTTTTCAGCGAGCCAAACACATAAAACACAAACCTGTAGGCCTTCGCTGCGACCGGTGCTGTCAGATTTGTGCCAAGTCAGCCCACCTATTGTCTGTGGACGAGGGAGCCACCGGTCACCGCTGACTCACGGACCCACACAGCCTCCTCCGCCCCGCACGGGACGGGACTCACTGGATCTGGCGGACCATGCTGTGTTATTATGAGAGAGGAGACACACGGAAGAATCCCAACCACGCAGCACACCCGCAGCGCAGGAACAACCTGAAATATGAGTAGGACTGATAGTCGCGTGTCCAGGTTAAAGTATATGCCGGAGGCCAGCCAAGGTTCTAGTGGAAGTTCATGTTTCTTTTGTCTGACGCATCAGGACAATATTTGGCAGTTAGGCTGCATCATCTGATGAAATTAAATGGAAGTTCCTGTGCATTTAGCGACTTCCAATTACCATAGGGAGAGGTGGTTGGTGTTTTTGTCTTCTAAGTCAGCCCCTTAAACAGAGTAAAGAATCTAGATCTAGAATCTAGAAAATATTCTATTACTTATAATAAAAAATATGACTTAATATTCATTGATAATACAATTATAGAACTTTATTCAACTTATAGTACCAATTATATAAGACCTAGTTCTGCACCAATACACCACAACAAAATCCTTGTAGGCCTATGTGAACCATCCTCTGGTTCGTTGCATTGGCGCAGGCGGACCGGGGAGTGGCGCTGTCGGGTCGCTCACTATTCATTTCTAAAACGGTCGGACGAACAACGCTGGGGAAAATGCTGCAAACCTTCCGAATTTACGCAACACTTTATCAGGCTCTAGTCATCAATGAACAACCACCGTCTGGACGGTAAGCAACCCAACTTATAAAACCTTAAACAAACATGTAAAGAACAGCATTCAAGCGTTTGTTTTGCTCTCTGAACGTGTTGTGTTAAGCCGGTGCTATAATAAAGAATGGGGACAAATCAGCTTAAAGGGAGCGCATTACACCGTGCAGTGGCGGCGACAAGCGCGTAAAAGTAACAGTAGAATCACCGACGCATATCTAACAGCACGTATTTTCACTGCAGATACTGTAGTAGAATACTTTGTCCATCTCTTAATATCTTTTCACCTCCATCGCATTCACTCTTTGACTTTGCGGGGAAGTGGGACAGTTGACAGTGACACTTGTGTGTATGTGTGTGTGTGTGTGTGTGTGTGTGTGTGTGTGTGTGTGTGTGTGTGTGTGTGTGTGTGTGTGCGCGGGTG
>OMKX01090452.1:0-14024 GCA_900302425.1 Brosme brosme
ACTTTACACTTGATGTGTACACAATACATTTGGATTTGACGTGCTTTCATTTGAGGCACATTTTGATTTAACATCCAACATACATGCATGCTATTTTACCGATTTACTTATGAGGCTATTGTTTATCGACCATCAACAATTGACCATAATAATTAGCCTAATCATTGCATGTGAGTAAGTATGAATGTGTGTTTCTTTAAGGGTGTGAGTGCAGTATCTGCATCTTCTGAAATGATATAGTCAATCAAAAAAGGAATGTTTTATACAATCGTTCTTGGGCGGTTTCTCAGGCAATTTCTAATAAATACAAAAATATATGCATTTGATCGGTGCTCTTGTCTCCTTTCCCTTGTCTGAGTTGGTGAAGGTTGGAAAGCACTTTTACTCAAGTACTACTCCAAATTATTTACCTTTTACTTCACTGTATTTATTCATTTCTAAACGATATATATATAAATAATAATATATATATATGTATATGTATATGTAGATACATACATATATAGATAGGTAGTCTTTTAGGATGTGTGGATGTATCTAAATAAATACAGATATATGGGTCAACATAGTGACGCGATATGGGCGTGGCCAATTCTTACAAACATCCATCATCTCGTCGACGATCTGAGGATGAAGAGAGGGAGTGAGAGCGAGAGGGAGGGAGGAGGAGGAACTAGAAAAAGTTAAAGCAAAAAAATGGCTTCCTTGTCTTTGGAGTCTGCAAAACAATCCGAGAATAGCCAAGAGAAGACCACTGCAGTAGAGGCCTCGGTACAAAAAGAAGACACCGATCCGGACGAAGTTTCCGAACAATTACTCAAAACTTTCCAGAACTCTGCCCTGAGCTTTTCCACTGATCAAGTTGCATGTCTGTGCGAAGCCCTTCTGCAGGCGGGCAATGTGGACCGCCTGTACAGATTCCTCTCCACCATACCTCCCTCGGCTGAGCTGCTACGTGGCAACGAGACCCTGTTGAAGGCCCAGGCTTTGGTCGCTTTCCACCGGGAAGAATTCAAAGAATTATACGCGATTCTCGAGAGCTATGATTTCCACCCGAGTCACCATGGGTTCCTGCAGGACCTTTACTTGCGAGCGCGTTATAAGGAGGCGGAGAGGTCGCGGGGTCGCAGTCTAGGCGCTGTGGACAAGTACCGTCTCAGGAAGAAGTTCCCCCTACCGAAAACCATCTGGGACGGAGAGGAAACCGTGTATTGTTTCAAAGAAAAGTCGCGCAATGCACTGAAAGAGTGCTACAAAAGCAACAGGTACCCAACCCCGGACGAGAAGAAGAACCTGGCCAAAGTGACCGGACTCTCACTCACACAGGTCAGCAACTGGTTCAAGAACCGACGGCAGAGGGACAGGACCCCCTCGGGGACTCAGAGCAAAAGGTAAGTCTCCTTCTCAAACGTGGAAAACTACTGAAGCTGCGATGCAAAAACACCACAATCCTTTACTGAACTATACATGCATTCAGCCCTAAACAACATTGCATTGTATATTTACGCCTCCCGGACCGTAGTCGTAGTATTTCTATATTTGGTAGCAACAACGAGTCCTACCAGAAACTAGAGGACTCCATTTCTTGACCAAAAAGAAGTCAGCAATAGACAAGTGGAAACACCGCTGGTTCTCGCTCACACATACATGGCTCGACCCACCTCTGACAGCGACAGCCACTGGGCCCCTAGACAGACAGCAGACTTGATGCTGGGGCCCCAGAGCATGTTGCTTTGTTATGAAATGTGAGATCCAGGCACCCCGCTGAGTCTCACGTTTCCTGAAATCCAGCACCACCATCCACTCAGACGCCCCATAGGCTGAGCATAACTATTGGAGGTTATCTTCATGATCCAGTGCTAACGCTGCAGTTCTTTGTTGAAAATATTTGCACAAGAAAAAACATTTACTGCCGTGCATAATATTGCGCGGAGAGATACGACAGACGACATGTTTACTTATTATCAGTTTTAGTGTCCTGCCTCGGCCGTGTAGTGCAATCTGTGCACACACTTTAAGCCGTCAACACACGAGGCACTGCTTGATAAGTTATGTAGACAATGTGGTAAAGAACGCCAGTGGATATGAACCATATGAACCACATTCTTTATTTTATTTAACATAAATGAATGCTTGGTTTCCATAATATTGGTCTCAAACGTAAAACATTCGTTGTTGTTTTATTTACTGAAATACATGCATAGGCAGCATATATTTCTAAAGATCCATTTGGGATATTATTGCTTGTTAATAGTGCTGTAATATATCCATCTAAGATGTATCTGCCAAATTATCTATACAATGTGACACAAATAAAATACAATAAAATACATACTCTTGTATAAATGTGACCAGTGTTATCAAATCTAAACTTTATACGTTTTTCTTTTCGGTACATGTCATACTTTGGAGGTCACTGTATTGTTTTTGGATTGACCTTCCAACAATGCACAAACACACCTTCCCCGCACAAACACACACTACACACCTTCCCCTCACAAACACACACTACACACCCTCCCCGCACAAACACACACTACACACCTTCCCCGCACAAACACACACTAAACACACCTTCCCCTCACAAACACACACTACACACACCTTCCCCTCACAAACACACACTACACACACCCTCCCAACCACTGTTCTTCCTTCTGTTTCAGTGAGTCTGATGGCAACCAGAGTTCAGACGACGAGGTCCACATGGACGATGTCTCGGACCCGTCCAAGGACCCCGTTGGCTCCAGCGCACCTATCCTCTCCTTCTCTGGAGTCCCTACCGGCGCGGGGGGCCAGCTCATCCTCAACGGATCAAATGGATTCCTCACCACCTCCCATCCCCTGGTCCTGAGCGGGAGCACCCTGCTGCCCGGGGCCGGGGTCATTTTAAACGGGCTGACCATCGGAGAATGCCAGACAGTCACGCTCAGTCCTGTCGGAGGTAATTCCCCCCTCATACTTAATGGAGCCCAAGTGATGACCAAGCCCAGTGCTGGCATTCAGCAGCAGACATTGCAGGGGCTTTCTTTGACGGAACAAGATGGTTCAGCCATGGGCGCTAAAGTAAACAGTTTAACACAACTGGTTTTGAGCACTGACGCCAATCCCAGCCCCAACCTCCCGTCAGCCATCTCTGCTCATCACAAATTGGAAACGAAGGGCCACAGCGTAAGCAGGGCGAACTCCGCTCTGGATTTTATTAACGTCCCAGAGGGGATTGAAATCACATCAGAGGGCGCTGTTCAGACATTATCTTCCTCGTCTTCATCGTTATCTCCGTCTCCATCAGCCATGGCTTCTTCCCCAGTGTCTCTCCCTTCGCTTGTCTTTGCACAAAATGGCCAACTCCCGGAGCCCCATGGCCTTCCATCCTCCATGTCCTCCCCAGGCGTGGTCATCTCCAGCGCTGTAGTGTCTCTCTCTGGCCAGCAGGGGGAGTATGTGGTGTTGACCAGCTCCAGCCCCCAGTTAACCCCTTCTAGCTCCATCTGCCAGGTGGTGTCCTCATCCCTCAACTCCTCTCCACAGATCTTCTCTTTGCCCCAGGTTGTGCCCTCCATCCAGGGTATACCAGTATCCCAGTTCGTCCAGCACACAGCTGGACTGACCGCGGGTGCCCAGGTGTCCCAGTGCCCCCAGTTGGTCCCCGTGTCCTCCCTCTCTTCTCCCCTATCCCAAGCCTCCCTGTCTCACTTCCACGCCCCCCAGTCGTTGAACATCGGCCACCCCCTGGTGCAGACTCTCTCTCAACAGCCCCAGCAGCAGAACGTGTCTCTCAGTGAAGGAGCCACGACCATCGTCTCCGTCACCCAGCTCCCAAACGGCCAGTTCACCCAGGGGCTGTCTCTTCAACTCGAGGACCACGCAACGACCACCAACCCCCCCCTCACGCAAATCCAGGCCCAAAGGGGCCCCGCGGTTATCCCTGTATCTTCCTCCACACACGTCGCCCAGGTCCCCCACCCTAAAGACACCGTTCCGGCTCACATAGTGCCCCCCTCCATTCCTCAGCTGGTCTCCAGTTCCTCCATCTCCGCCTCCCCCACTTTCTCGTTCCCACAAGTGGTCCCTGCCACCCCCTCGCTGTCCCTCTCTGCTGGGGGATTACCCATGCAGATTCTCACCTCCACCCCGGGCGCAGCTGGAGGGGTCACACAGGCCCCATTCAGAATAAACCAAGTGGGGCCCATTCAGAGTCTGGGGGCCCCCACTAGCATGGCCCCCAGCGTACAGCTGCTCAACTCAGGAGTGATCCAACTGCCTTCTGCGTCTCCAGGTAACCTCTTACAAAGACGCGTGTGGATGGTTGTTTAGGAATGGTTAGACGTTATAGGACTGATTATGAAGATTATTAAATATATTATATATTATATTAAATATAAGAAGGTAATATACAATTTATAGAAAGTATGTTTAAACCCGATGCCAGAATATAAAATATGAACTTTGTTGAACTAGTTTTACAAACCATGTGTGCACCCTACTCCAGGTAACCTCCTACTTGGTGGAGGTCCTTACCTGAGTGTCCAGCAGGGGAAGCTGATTCTGACCATCCCAGCGGGAATCCAGCTCACCAGCCTGCCCATGAAACCAGTCCCAGAGGTTCCTCCCCTTCCTGCCAGCCTCCTCCTCAGCCCTCCTCCAGCCTCTCAGCTGACGACCACGTGTGTTTCCTCCCCCAGCACCCTCGTGTCTTCTCCCCTCAGCTTCATCAACTCCTCCCCACTGTACTGCTGTCCGGAGACCAGCGTCACCAACAGCCACACCTACGCCGTATCCTCCCAACACGCCTTGGAGCATTCTGTCCTCCACACGCAGTCCAACCTGCTCACCCCGGAGAGCATGCTCTCCCTCAGCCCGATGTGCAGTGGCGTTACCCCCAACTCCCAGCTTTCCCAGTCTGCCTGGAGCCCAGTGTCGCTCCCCACGACGACAAGTCTAACTCTCTTCGATGTCCGAGGGAAGGGGGACATGCCGGAGGACCCTGCTCTGCTGGCTCTACCGGGCGGGGAGTCCCTGCTTCTGGGAAGTACTTCTCCAGATCAGGACGTGGGGAGGAGATCCCCACTGGGGCATTCGGAGGAGATGGACGGGGACTCGAAGATTCTGACCCAGCTCCAGTCCGTCCCTGTGGATGATGACGATGAGCTGGGTTTGTAGTCTCCTTTCCTTTCCAGACCAGCACTCCCACTTTTAAGAAAAACCAAAGGCAATGTACATTATTGACTGCGCTCTGATATTACTTTGCGTTAATAATCACGAGAGACACAAACGTCCCTCTATGTGCATGGAGACTATGAACTACGGATGCATGGGTTCAGTGCACGCATAGTTTAGCCGGCATTTAGTTAGGCATCTTGGAGTTTAGCATCACCAGTGGACTTGATGTGGACTGCCAGGGTTTCCGTGATGTAACTTGCTGAGTGAGCACCATATTGCTTGACCTAGAATGTTGTAATGCAAAGACTATCTTTCCAATGTCTGCCTTATTGGTGTGTCTATGTCCCATACCGTTGGCATGGACCCCCTCACATTCTTTCACCCTCAAAATCTGCACGTGCCTTTTTTCAGTCGCTTACAAACTACGCACTTCTGACCGTAGACTGGTCAGCGGCCAGAGGGCTCAGAAAGCTTTGGCCTCAGCAAAGGGAAGCTTGTGACCGCAGCACCTGCAACCAAAGTCTCTGGTCACTTCGCCGAATATCGGATTAGCTGCCTTATGGAGTTCTAGTGATGTGTGGTTTGGCTGTCACGTTTAGGCAGTTATTTAGAATAGTGTATCTACTTTATAGTTCCCAGAGTTCTGGGCCTTTTTGGCAGACTTACTGAGATGTAGTGATAAACGCTATACTATTGAACAACATGCACATTATTCTTTATGCTTCCAACACCTCCGATAAGGTAACGCGTCCTCAACCAGCAATCTACATGTTGCCTTCGTATTGGCATCATTTCACAGAGCTACTTTGAGATTATCAAGCAACCTTGTAGACGAATCCCTGGGCAGCGCGTTTACCAAAACGGTGAAGACCGCTGTGGCCATGCTGACTCCCGGTACAGACACACCGGGCTCTGCATTGGATGTCTACGGCTTTTCTCGGAGGAAGTAGAGGAATAGGTCCAACGTAGAACTTGAACGTTCTGGGGAAGGAGAGAAACGTGCAGACATCATGGAGGACGGTCTTGCTGTTCTGTTTTACTCCTGTTTTGTTTTCGTATATTTTTTCCCTTGTTCACAGAAATGCAGAAATGAACCAAAGCAGTCCAATAGCAGAAGCGAGTCTAGGATTCCAGTAGGAATACTGCAGTAAAATATGGATGAGATTATTTGTTTTCTTAAAAATACTATACAAGAGATTCAAGGGCTGCAGCAATATTTAGTCCAGTACCAACAGAGAACAAGCCTATACCATCAGAAGATCTCAGCCACAACCTTCTGCACATTGCAGGTAGAAGACATAGGATGTAGAATTAGTTTAGGTGCAATGCGAGGGATTTGAAGAGCACACTACTTGACGTAGAGGCTGTGTTTCAAGCCAGTACACTTGGGAGATTAAAAGGCTTTTCTACAGAGCTTCAAGACACAGCCTGAAGCGTTACACTAAAAATGTGCTGTGATTCCACCGAGATTGGACTTTTGAACGCCTCCACGTTCATCAGTGTGTTGTGGATTTGTTTGTTTGTTGTGATGTGATTTTCTTTTAACTTAAAGTGCCTTATGTTTTAGATCCAAGTGTATCATTGTATAAAGGGTGTATTTGCTGTATAATACAGCAAAACTAGTAGGGTGTCGAACTCCTACACAATCTCCAGTTTTCACGTTTGACCTACATTGTTGTTTCCGATTTACCTCCAATAATGAAATGTAAAACACTCCTGGTCATGGTCAGTCCCCCGCCATCTCCTCCTCCTTTCTATTTTGCACATTTCATTTGCATGATGTTTACACTGCGCTGCCGTGTTGTTATGAAAAACAGATTCTGAAATGTCGGCTGTGGTCACTGGCTCCTGGCTTAAAGGAAACTTCCATGAGACATTCAATTGGAAAGTCCGAAGATCAGGACCGGATCTTCCGCTGGTATTGAGTTAGACGTGTTACAGTTCAGTTCCCTCCATTGAAAGCATGAAACATATACCATTTTGTGAGCTGTCCAGTGCCATAACACATGGTTAGTCTTTTTTTAAGTTTTCAGCCTAAGGTACACATTACTTTGTTCAATGCAGCACATTTAGCTATAATAATGGCGGTTGTGTTTTATTGTCGCTTTGTCTGATTATATTTGTATGTATACATAGTCTTTTTGAACCATGTCTCATTACTTTACATTTTAAAAACTGCATGTTATTTAGTCAAAGTGGAAGTTCTATAAATGTTGTAATAGGAAGTGACAAATATTGTTGCCAATATTTTCAAGTTTATTTTTTGTAAGTGTTAAATTACACCATTGTGAAAACGGTATCCATTTTCTTTTCGGCCAAATGTATGTTGACAGCTATGTAGTATATATGTATTTTCTTTGAGACAAAAATAATGTTTAAACCTGAACACAATTTGAATCTTACCCTACAGAGATTAGGAAGCAAGGGAAAAGCAGTTTAACAAGTAAATCTTTTGTCAATGTTGGCCGAGTTTATAACGCCCATATGAAATGTTTTCATTATGCTGTTACAATATGTCCATGTACAATCATAGCCCAAATGTTTGTTGTGTATTTGTCTACGATGTAATGCATGTATTCCTCCACTTGACTTGTATGCCTCTGGATTTAACCAAAGAAAACGCGCATTTAATGACTTTTGGATGGCTTTGAAAGGGACTGATGTTTTCTGTCTGTTGTGTGTCATTTAAGGTCCGTATTTTATCGTTTTGTACTCAGAAACATTCTATTTTTTATATGACTTTGTCATGATATTGTAATAAACTACATTGACAAAAGGAGTATGTCTAAAGTGTTTTCAGAGATTTGTTTTCGTGAATACTTCGGGAATGAAAGTGAACCTGATCACCTGCCGGGTAAGAGCACCTATTTGTCTAGTGAAATATACCCAAATGTGTTGTTTCTTGTTGGCATTGCACGACCATTTAGCACTCCCATCTCTGGATGAATGGAAACAAAACGGGTGTGTGCGTATGTGTGTGTGCGTGTGTGTGAAGGAGAGGCATAATGTTTTTGTAGCCCTCACTCTCAGGTTACAAGTTAAACATCGCGAGCGCTGACAAAAGAAAAGGGGCAGGATGAAAGACAACAAAGAGCCGATGTACAGACGCACTACTCAGTCTTTCCCCCGCTGAACGAGCATCCCAGTCCACCCAGTCCCAGCAACCCCGCCCCCCCCATGGAGGTGGTTTTCTCTGCTGAGCAGGTGGCCTGCATGTGCGAGGTCCTGCTGCAGAGCGGCAGCATGGAGCGACTCACCTCCTTCCTGCACACCCTGGCGTCCTCGCCGTCGGCCTCGGCGGCGGCGGCGCTGGAGAGCGTGCTGAAGGCGCGGGCGGTGGTGGCCTTCCACCATGGCCGCTTCGCCGACCTCTACGGCCTGCTGGAGGGCTTCCCCTTCTCCGGGCGCTGCCACCCCCTCCTGCAGCAGCTGTGGCTCCGGGCCCACTACGCCGAGGCGGAGCGGCAGAGGGGACGGCCGCTGGGTGCGGTGGGGAAGTACCGCATCAGGAGGAAGTTCCCCCTTCCCTGCACCATCTGGGACGGGGAGCAGACCAGCTACTGCTTCAAGGTACTGGGGGCCCGCGCTGGGCTGATGGGGTGCTGGGTCCTCGTGAAGGTACTGGGGGCCAGCACTGGGCTGATGGGGTGCTGGGTCCTCGTAAAGGTACTGGGGGCCAGCGCTGGGCTGATGGGGCCCGCGCTGGGCTGATGGGGTGCTGGGGGCCAGCGCTGGGCTGATGGGTCCTCGTAAAGGTACTGGGGGCCAGCGCTGGGCTGATGAGGTACTGGGGGCCAGCGCTGGGCTGATGGGGTGCTGGGGCCTCGTGAAGGGAGACTGGTTTCAAATGTTGACTTAATTGAATGTATACAATAACGTCAGTGGTTTCTTTATGTTAGTGTTGTTAACATAGATTAGATTGTACAAATTGTTTGTTTGACTGTTGACATTTGGGATCGTTTGTCGGTGCCGTTGCTGATAGGAGAAATCCCGGCATGTGCTCCGGGAGTGGTACCACTACAAGGCTTATCCCTCGACACGGGAGAAACGGGAACTGGCCACCGCCACGGGCCTGACCGTCACACAGGTCAGCAACTGGTTCAAGAACCGAAGGCAGAGAGACCGCACCACCAACGGGCCCGACAGGTCGGTACTCCGGCTCTTTACCGGTTTAAATACCAAGTGGCTTCATAGCTCTCTGTGTTGCCTTTATCTTCATACTCCAGTTGATTCAGTATGCAGATTGTGATTTCAGGTCTCTGAAACCTGTTCCAAATCTTATTTGGAACAGGTTTCAGAGAGCTGAAATCACAGATGTGTTATACACCTTACAGACAACGTTTCTATTGACTTGGAAGGATTGTTGTCATATGTTAATCTTGAATACTAATTCATTCAAAACATTTATTTTGTAATCGAATCATCTAAAGCCATCTTTTTCGATGTGTACACACCCAAATATGGGCGTGGGCGTGTGCATGCCCATATGTGGGCGTGTACACATTGTAAAAGATGGCTTGACGAGACTAATGAGGAAGTGCCTGACGATGACCTCCTCCTCTTTCATTGGTTTATTCCTGCAGTTTTTACACACTTTGCCCAAACGGCGGCTTGGGGGGAAGTCTATCGGACGTCTGACCAAGAGCCTTCCTCTCCATGCAGCCCTCCTCCTCCTCATCCTCGCTGCTCCCCATGCATCTCCCCCCTCCGGTAAACCATCAGCCGCGCGCCCCAGTTAGTGTACAACCAAAACGTCTATCTTCAGCCATAACTATGGAACACACCCATAAGAGATGTCTTTGTGTTGATAAAAATAAACCAATCTTTTCAGTTCCAAGTTTATTGAGTTGTTTTTCAAACCCTAGATGTTGGAGAAATGTGAAATGGAAATGTCCATCGATGGAGAGGTATATTCATGCATTACTGAAGACAGACAGACAGACAGATAACCTAATCTTTCATAGGGATTAATTTAAATTCATATCATGGTTTCCTCTGCAATTTGTTGAGAAGTACCATGAACAAGGCAGGTTTCACCAGACATTTATGTGTAAAAGTATTACTATTGAATTCATTATACTAAACACATTGGCGACTCAAGAAAAGAGTCTAAAAACTCACCCTACCGATGTCATCCAAGTCTTTGGTAAAGTGAATACTGTCTCATTCCACCATAATCATCAGAGTCTGTTCTCCGTCACTCTGAAGTCTCATCAGCTTGATGACGGATGAAACGGGAAGTCGTGGTTGAAGTTTTGTTGTGATTTTGTCCAACCTTCCTGCATCACCAGCGGGACAAGCTCCTCTTCCTCTGAGTGTGTTCTGAAGATGAGGTCTGGCCCAGCAGGACACTTCAGTGTTGCATGTGCTTCGTCGAGTCCGTCCCCAACGAAGCCCTACAGCCCCAGATACTCGGCCACAAACACAGCCAGGATCCTGGTCAGGTTCTCCACCGTGGGCCGGTGCAGGTTCTCCTCCGTGTCGTCCAGCGTGTGCCAGAACGCAGGGAAGGGTGTCGCGATGACGTGCAAGATGGGAACCCCTGTAGAATGGAGAGATCATACGTTTTGTTCGACCTCCAAACAGAAGATGGGCCAATCATCCTGAGAGTTGGATGGGTTGGCCAGTGGGTGAACAGGGATGCCATGGATTAGTGTCTGTACATGGGCTTTACTCCATCCCCTACTGCCCCAGGTTTGTGTATTTTAAACGGCTCACCTTTATGAAGGAAGGGGATGTGGTCGTCCTGCACAGGGCCCAGGTACACATCCTTCTTGAAGTACATCTGCTCTGAGGGGTGAGAGGTCAGCAGACCCTGCCTATGGAGTCTCTTCTCTGAACATCAGAAGAAGCACACACAACGCAAAGTCAGCACGAATACAAAGATCATAAGAGATATACGATATGAAAGAAAAAAAACGGAGGCATTGATTACCTGCGGCGATCAGGCGGTCGAACCAGCGGGCCGTGTTATCGAAGTGATTGGCAATCAGAGGATCAGGCGCCCCGAGAAGATCCAACAGAACAAAGAGGTCCTGCAGGAGCAGCAGGGACACACAGAGCTCCGTTACACTCGGCGTTCCAGCCCACGTTTGTGAGCCCATGTGACGGGTCGCATTTGGAGGTCTGGCTGTGATCGGATCTCATCGTAGTGCGGAGAACTGGCTACATAATTAAAGCCATTTCCACACCGTGTAAAGTTAGTTTAATTCAGCAACAAGAAAAAGACGGAATTTTACCAGGAATTATTCTAAATATGAACAAGAACAAGCGACCCGATCACATAGGCCAGAGTTTGCATTCCAGTGTAAGGTCTCGATGTAAAGTCTGTGATCACAAGAGTCGCATTTAAATGACTTGTGTAAGTGTCTGCAGTCATGGCGAAGTATGTTGCTGATTAGCCGACCCTGAAGGGTATGCTACACAGAAATAGCATATGATTATCAAAGTAACTAAGTTCATCTCGGGGTTTCCTATGAGACAGTGGCTTAGCTTTAAAAGCAAGGTAAATCACCATGGCAACGTGTTGTGCACAGTGCACGCCTGACCTTCAGGAGAAGTTTATGTGCACGTGGAAATATTAAATCATTGGAAGTAATCGCCAATCCGTCACTTTAGCTCAAGGCCAGTGAAAGGCCTACAGCGGGTTTAGGAAGCTCAAAGGTCATCCCTGTCACACTGGGCCCTCTCCGCTGGGGGTCTTCAGGTGCGGGACTCACCACGGCCTGCAGCACGGTGGTGTGTGTGGAGCCGGGGGGGTGTGGCGTGCGCGCCATCCATTCAGATAAGTGACGAGAGCCGTACAGGGAGTCCGCCGCCGTCCACTCCTCAAACGATTCCTCGCCGTCGAAGAACACCAGCTGCAGAGTTACTGGGGGCTTCTGATGGCACAACCAAAACAACAGAGTTAGAGAGATGAAGATGAAGAAAGATGTTTCAATGTTTTATTAACAAAATGCATAACAGAGCAGTTGCTTTTCTCTGCAGTTCTGTCACACTCAGTGTGTGAGTGTGTTCCCTGGGAAGGTACTACTGAATGCAGCCCACTGCTGCAAATGACTGCAGGCAGGAATCTCGAGCCAAGGCTGCAGCAAGTCAGACCCGGAGAATAAGACCGCAGGAGCCTACTAATAGACTTCTGAATCTTAAACATGTTTTTAGTCTTTCTTATAAATAAAAGGACTGAAAAGGTTGAAAAGAGGTAAAATGTTTACCAATTATTTAATATTAATATTAATTAAATCTTCTCACTACCCTGTTGTTTACGTTCCATGTCCATCTCATTTCCAAATATGTAAATGTCTTGACTGTGTAGACGCACACGCCTCGTCCATCGGATTTACACATATGGAAATGCGTTGACGGTGTCAAGACACAATCGCACGCCTAAAGCCTGGAGCAGAAGAAAACCTCCCTCTGCACTCTGAGCCACTAAAGACCTCCACACTCCACCCGCAGCCGGCTGTACCTGCTGCTCCAGCCTGCTGCTTCAGTACCTGCTGCTTCAGCGCGCGCAGCTGGCCGTCCAGGGCGGAGGCCAGCTCCAGCATCATGGCGCAGGGCACGGCCGAGTCGCTGGCCCCCAGGAACACCTTCTCCGGGGCCCGTGGGTCCGGGGGCAGGGCCTTGGAGTCGTAGTGGCAGCTCAGCAGCAGCCGGCGCGGGGTGGAGGGGTCCAGGGTGGCCACCAGGTTGGTGAAGGTGACCGGCCCCCTGGGGGTGGGGGCCTGGAAGGAGTCCAGGTCCACGGTCCAGCCGGCGGACAGAGAGGTCAGCCTGGACGTGATGTGCTGGACGGGGATGGAAGGCGGGTATCGATGAGAGAACGTCCTGTTTAGTCGACCTGTAGGCCTTCATGAGGTGATGAGCTACACCTGCTTCATAATGACATGCATCTGCACTCAGTGCAATTCACTTTGGATAAAAGGGTCTGGTAAGTAGTAGTTATAGTACTAGTAGAAGTAGAACTAGTAGTAGTAGCAACAGCAGTACTAGTAGTATAGTAGTGTAGTAGCAGTAGTATAGTAGCAGTAGTATATTGGTATAATAGCAGTAGTATAGTAGCAGTAGTTAGTAGTATAGTAGTAGTAGTAGTAGTAGTAGTATAGCAGCAGTAGCAGTAGTAAAGTAGTATAGTAGTAGTAGTAGTAAAGTAGCAGTAGTAAAGTAGTAGTAGTATAGTAGTAGTAGTAAAGTAGCAGTAGCAGCAGCAGTAGTATTGTAGTAGTAGTAGTACAGCAGCAGTAGTATAGTAGTAGTAGTAGTAGTATAGTACTAGTAGTAAAGTAGCAGCAGTAGTATAGCAGCAGCAGTAGTAGTAGTAGTGTAGTATTAGTAGTAGCAGTAGTATAGCAGCAGTAGTAGCAGTAGTATAGTAGTAGCATTAGTAGTATAGTAGTAGTAGTATAGTAGTAGAAGCTGTAGTATAGTAGTAGTAGTATAGCAGCAGTAGTATTAGTAGTAGTAGTAGTAGTAGCAGTAGTATAGTAGCAGTAGTATAGTGGTAGTATTAGTAGTAGCAGTAGTATAGTAGCAGTAGTATAGTGGTAGTATTAGTAGTAGCAGTAGTATAGTAGCAGTAGTATAGTGGTAGTATTAGTAGTAGCAGTAGTATAGTAGCAGTAGTATAGTGGTAGTATTAGTAGTAGCAGTAGTATAGTAGCAGTAGTATAGTGGTAGTATTAGTAGTAGCAGTAGTATAGTAGCAGTAGTATAGTAGTAGCAGTAGTAGTATAGCAGTAGTAGTATAGTAGTTTAGTATTCGTAGCAGCAGTAGTAGCAGCAGCAGTCAGTAAAAGCCCATCAGACGTGTTGACAGTGTGAATGACGTGGCTACCTTCCTCACAGCCAGGCTGCCCTGC
>OMKX01090453.1:0-13629 GCA_900302425.1 Brosme brosme
TTTCCTTCCTTCCACCCCTTTCCTCTCTCTCTCTCTCTCTCTCTCTCTCTCTCTCTCTCTCTCTCTCTCTCTCTCTCGCTCTCGCTCTCTCTCCCTGTCTCCCGCTCGCTCTCCCCCTCTCTCTCTCTGTCTACCTCTCTCACACACCTCTCCAGGGTGGATGCAGGGCAGGAAGAACAGCAGCCAGTCTTCTGTGGTCAGACACAAACGGTGTGTGTCAACTTCGTTTGTGTCAACAACACAGTAAATCCTTCCTCCAGACCGCTGCACCGTTCAAGTTTAGACTCTCCTCACCTCGCCTCAACCAGATCACTCAGTGTGCGAGCGTTGGGACACCTGTTACAGGTTATATAAGCCTCTGCTCGCTAGCCCATGGCAATGTTGATGGCTGTGGGTCTGTATATATCTCATCACGTGTGCACGTTAAAAAAAACATTGTTATTCTCAGTTTTACTATGAATTTCATTACAGTCCACACGGTATACAGGGCTGAAGAAAACAGGGAGAAACTTGTTTTGAAATCATCCTGACCCCCCCTTCCCCAACCACAATTATGTTGCTCTTCAAAGCCCATTTGCCTAGCTAGGACGCACTCGCTTCTATTTTTGCTGATTTACTGCAGCTTGTGAAGAAGCAAATAAAACCCAAAGTTTAGCCTGTAAAATCCTGTGTTCCTAATGTATTTTGTTTTTTAAGAACTGTTTTGAACACGAAAAGCCAAAATGACAGTAAATTTGGTGTCAAACCATGTTGGAGCCTTGCTTAACAGCTTGGTGTTTTGGGACTGCAGTCTACCTACTGCGGTACACCCACACATGTCTGTGTTTATACTGAAGCCTGAGCTTGACCTTGGGAGAAAGTACAGCACTAGTGGCGACAACAAGTCTTTGTCTAATCCCTATATACTGTATGTATAGTGTATAGAAAGCATATTTGTTCCCTCACAGTGGGCGCTCACCCGAGAGGAATGTGAAAACAAAAACATTTGGTTTCATCCATATGCAATGATAATGAAATATTGCCATTGAAAGTCTTGGTTTATTGTGAGTTTATACACCATAAACGTTTGGTACGAGTTTTCGAATATTTTCATGCTTGATTGGCCCGCATGATGCTCTCCATGGCAATGGAGCGCACGACTCGGGTGAGGAACTCGTAACATTTCAACCGTTGTTGTGACTGTAAATATTATGTTTGCAGACCCACTCGGTTGCATCCGTTGAGCCAGGAAAACCTAATCGTTGTGTTTTCCATGCCTATCCCTGCTTGCGTATGAAGAGTTTAGAAGAGGCTAACCAAAAGGGAAAGTTTGCTCATATAAACCCACTTTGGCCTTTACACCCACCCACACAGAGATATGTTTTCCAAGCTGCTGGTCTGTATGGTGCATGGAATCGTACCCACGGGCAGACGGACAAACGGTAAAAATCAAAACAAGACAACCCTGAGGAATTATAACCATCATATTAGCAACGTGGGTCAGCGGACCATATCCTGTTATGGTGAGGCTGGGAGAGGCACCGGCCCTGCCAGTCTGGTGTAGGCTGCCACCTCCTCAGCAGCCAAATGACTCAGTGTTTACCAAGTCAGTGAGACTGCCCACTACGACACCATATGCCGTAGTGGCTGCTAGAGACTCACTCGTGGTTTTGGCGACGAGGGCTTTGTTTTCTTCCTGTCGACGGCCAAGTTTCTAAAAGCAGACGCGAGTCCAGACCAAAAGCCAGGCCGCTGAGAGGAGCAGGGCCCAACCTTAGAGCGACCGCTGCCTCGCTGAGGTTGTCTGGCCCCTCCACCCCATCCACCCCCTCAGCCTCGAGGGAGTCATAGGGTCCTATTCACTCAAAACACACGCACCTACCTCTGTCTAGAATAACTCAAACCCACATGATGCAGAATGGCAACAATAGGCCGGCGTAGTTTAGGTCTATTGTGTTTCTATTTCGACATATAAGTGAAATGCTAGGAGAAACACCAATACTGAGAACCAGGGAAGAATATGAGATGTCTCTGCTCATAAAACAACAACAACAACAACAACAATATTAATTAAGACTGGTTACAATATCAATCTTTAATTTGGGTCCATACCCTTTCTTGGCAGCAGTGCCAGTATTATTTCCGTTGTAAAAGAGGGTGGGCAGAGGGGCAAAGAAGGGGACTGGTGGTTTTGCACAAGTTTCCTGCTGGTAAAAATAGAGTTTTATGTGAATCGTAGGTGGTGAGACAGCCAAATTGGGGCCTTGAAATTGTACGGGTTTAACCTTGTCTTGCATCATCAAAACATCTGCCAATGCACTGATTAAATGCTATTGGTTTAAATGTAATTTAATAATTGAAGTCTGCATAAAAACAATAAACATCTGATTACTAATTGCTGACTGATCAGACTGAGAGGTCGAATTTTGTAAGTAGATGGCCCAGATCAATTACCCACTAATGTTCCCATCAGACATTCTGGGGTTCGGCTCATTAGAAGCAGGAGACTAAGATGTGCTCTCAAATTGCAAAAACTGTTAAAAGTGTGGAATACATATTATCTAACCTTTCAACGGTCTGTGGCTGGTGTCAGCCTCTATCGTTCATTATTTTGCACTACGTCACCAGGAAAGGCTGGCTCTGCGAGACTAGTCAATGGACGAAACATTTTGACAACCCTCTGCTGACATCTGCTGGATCAAGTCAGTTATCACAAAGTATGTATGATTAATCAACTGCCCCCTCTTTCCTCGCACACACAAAAGCAATCTCTTACCTTACAAATAAAGAATGCAGGTATAAACAAAATCATAAAACAATTTATTAATCAGTACATTTGTAAGTATGTATTATTATTGTTTTACATAAATGTATAGGACATAAGTGTACAGTAAATGCTTTTCTATGGTAGGCACAAACACTCTTCATAAAGAGTTGTGGCACTAAAACATGTTGAATTAGTATCCGAGTAATACACTCGAGCATTACTGATATGTTTTGATTTTAATACATTGGTATAAACATGTTGTAAGCTTGTAATGCTTAACAGTGCATTGGAACTATTTGTAAGACATGCTATACATTTACAGTATAAGACAACCCAACAAAACATTTTAACCAAATACCAACCTATACCAAAATGGATCAGTCAGAATCAAGATAGACCTGACCCAAAATGCATGGACCTACACCAATAGTACACGGACACCATGTCGACCCAAAAAGCACAATTGAGTAAACACTTAACATTTTGTCTTATACAAAAAAATACATATATACAACAACGTTGATTGTAGTGATTTCTCAAGGAGATTTGCAGTGATTTATCTGGAAAAGACTGCCAGTCTGTTGTGTAATTTCAACCACGCCTTGTCTGAGTTGGGAGTACGCTTGGGGTTGCGTGTCATCGGACACCGACCGTGATATGAACCAGCATTCTAGGATTCAGTCTGTGTCTTTGGTTTGGCGCATTGTTCGCAGACAGACAGGTAATGCAACTGGACAGGTGATGCAACCATTGGTGCTGCCGGCGGCGGTGACACTATGTTCTTCTAGCGGGTTTGGCGATGAGCTGTCTCTCCCTCTCCAGCTCCTTGTCGCGTTGCTGCTCTTTTTCCAGGGCTTCCTTCTGCTTCTGTTGCTGCAGCTTCAACGCCCGTTTCTGTGAAAGCAACACCCGAGCCTCACACACACTCAGCAAAGGAATGTGCCGATCGTTCTGTTACCATGCCTGCACTGCAAATTAACTAATGGCTGGATATGGCTATGGGTCAAATGACTTCTATTACGATTTGACGTAAAACAACACATACCTTTAGTTTGGTGGTCTTCTCGTGGAGCATCAGCATCTCTTTCCGTACGGTCACAAGCTTGGTGTGATAAACCTTAGCCTCTGTAAACTAGTCAACCAAAAAATAGATTATTTATTGACACTTTTCATTCAACCTAAGACGTTTGACTATATAAAAGGAATGAAGGAATTAAATACAGTACATACATACATACATACATACATACATACATACGTACATACGTGTACATACATACATACGTACATACATATGTACATATACATACGTACGTACATATGTACATATACATACGTACGTACGTACATATGTACATATACATACGTACATACATATGTACACATACACTACGTGCATACATATGTACATATACATACGTACATATGTACATATACATACGTACATATACATACATACATACGTACATATACATACTTACATACATATATACGTACATACACATACGTACATACACATACGAACATATCCATGCGTACATATACATACATATGTGCATATACATACGTACATACATACATACATACATACATACATACATACATATACATATGTACATACATACAAACATACAATAACAAAGATGGCCTACCAGTGAGTTGAGGTCTAGAAGACCGTTGCATTCTCTGAACTTGGTGACTTCCTGGTCCAGTGTGTCTAGCAGGACCACTTGGTTCTGTCTGGTCAACACAAAATAAAAAAGCATTCAGTGAATTCTCCATTGCTTGACGGTAGATATTGTTTAATTAATAAGGCTCCTCAAATGTTTACAGAAATGTGATTGAAAATGTGAAACCTGACTGCAAGGCGGCTGTTAATAAACAACCAAGCTAAGAAGAGAACACGTGATGATTGACAGCTGTTTAACAACATACAATTATATCAATATGACAACAATAATGATGTAATAAATGTTTCATTTAATAAACAGCAAATATATTAATGAGGGCAAATGGTGGATGCAAAAGCATTTAAATAATCATTTGCCACTACGCCATAGTTGTTTTCAATAAACTTGTTATCATCACTGACCTTTTCACGTTTAACATTTCTAAAGCACACACAATGGTTGATCCGGTTCAAAATCAAACATTGTTTTAGTGTCAAGGGAAACACTCACGTCAGCTCTTGTAGAGCTAGTTTGGAGTTCTGTAAATCAGGAAGGTAGTGGGATAGTAGTCCTTCTGTGAGTTTGTCTACAGCTTTTTTGTTGATGATTACCACCTCTTCCATGGCAACTGGTTCCTTCGGAAGTGGCAAATCTTGAGATGTTTGCCTGAGATCTGGTAGAAATGTGGGTAGATCAATCGCTTGTACCCACCCCTGCTGTATTGTAGTCATACATGATGGTAAAAGTGTGAAGTAATATGGGCTCCTTAGTTCAAAACAGCATCACTTTAAAGTGTACAAATGCTTGTAAAAACTGATTCAGACAGCAGATTATGCGTAGCCTACTGTCATACCGTTACAGGAAGGTTCCCTCTGGGTTGGAGGACTGTCATCTTCTCTCGCCTCTTCCTCCATTCTGGTTAACCCTGACGGTTTGTAAAACCTGCATTGAGGAACAAAGACTCAGACAGTTAGCTTTCTCTCAACTCATGAGATCACGCTAACAATGAACAGCAAAATACATTCATGGCGTCGTTCACCAAACCAAGGTTAATAAAGATTAAAATAAGCATTCGCTTGCTCGAGCTGTATTACAATGTGCATAGCATGTTTAAGATAATTGCTATACGCTACGCTACTTTTATCTGAAATCCCGCGATTTGTAAATAACTGTTTTCACAAATAGCGATATCTCCCCATATCGTAGAATATCGAGTTAATTGTCTGAAGATATTAGGATCCTGGGTTACGTACCTTGTGAAATATTGACAGTAGCGGTGGATAACATCATGTGACTGCTGGCCTCCACTCACATGACTGCTGGCTGAACTCACGTGACTGCAAGCACACCCCAAACCGTTAGTGACTTCCGGCTTCAGCTCCGATCCAAGATGGCGCCGATGTGTATCTGACATGACAACAGTCAGGATAGTCAACGGTCAAAACAACCCAATGTTTAGAAAGCAAGTTCCTTCTGACTGTAAGTGATGTTATGCGCCACATTAAATTGCCAATTGTTAATTACAAAAACGCTAACGCTGCTGTTTGTATTGGCTGTTAATATATATTTGATGTTAGCTTGTTAGCGTTAGCTTGTTGGAACTTTTCAACTTCGAATAACCAGTCTCTGGTCCGACGCTTGTTTACAAATGCGAACAAATGTGGATGTTTTACGATGAGGCAACGTAACGTTAGCTTTTTGTACGGACAGGGTGGATTGAATGTACAGCATTGAGTCTTTTAAACGTATTCCACTGGCGGTTGTCAATGGCATTTAGGAATCGAAACTCAAATAAGTTTTGCCGTAGGCGTGGAGGATCTTTTAATATTGTGTCTTATCTTCTCAAATACCAACTTGTCCGGTTTCTTCAAGGTTTCTTCAACATGGAATGGAATGCAAACGTCCACACGCACCGCAGAGCTATGTGAATGATCACTCACTCTCATGACCTCTGGCCCCAGAGACACTCAGGACCACCAATTGAATTCCCCTCCGTGCGGACAAAGATGTCGGGTGTCCTGAACAAAGTGCGCTCCGTCTTTAGGAAGGAGCGCAACGACTGGAACCTCAGTGACACCGCGCCGTTGGACTTCGCGGACGATCTGGACGATGATGACAGGCCAAAGTTCAACCAACTTAAGGTGGTTGTCGCGGGAGACATGTCGGAATACTCACCGGGGGCCATGCCAAACGGCCTGTCGGTAAACACCATGGTGGCGGATGACGATGACTCCCTCTTAGGGTCTTCTTCCAGCCTCGGCAGTCCGGGGTTGAACATGGACCCATGTGACAACTGCAACAAGAAGAGGGAGAGGATCAAACAGAGGAGAGTGATGAAGAAACTCTGCATCGCAGCTGTGCTGTATTTGCTCTTCATGATAGGAGAATTTGTGGGTATGACAACTCAATACAGCCACTTAAACCCATCATGGGCAATTGGAAACGTAACCAGTCCAGGCACTGTCAAATGTACTATTCTTCCTTCCTTAAAACATTTAATCTGTGTGTGTGTCCCAGTGGATGCATGTCAGAATAGAAAGTTCTTAAATGCTTATTATTGTTCATTCATTATTCAACGATTTATGAACACCATTTTGCCTCTTTGGGCAGTTAGTTAAACTAATTCAGAATAGTTGTATCCTATAATATAAAAAAATGGCTATTGTAATTGTTTGATGTATACATTAACAATGTGTGTGTATCTCCAGGTGGATATGTGGCTAACAGTTTAGCCATAATGACCGATGCAGTGCACATGCTGGCAGACCTGATAGGCATCCTGGTGTCCTTGCTGGCCCTGTGGCTGTCAGCCAGGCCCCCGACGGCCAGGTTCACGTTTGGGCTGCATCGTCTGGGTAAGTCTCTTATTTCAGCTCCCCCTCGGCAGTGTCGCCCCTCGCTGCTGTGTTTTATGATGAAGCGACCGAAGACGTGTGCCTCAGGGATGCAAATGGATCGTGTTTTAGAGAGGAAATGTGTGATCAGCAGTGTTTCAAGGTCATCATCTCTCATTTCAGATGCTTTGTAGCGGCTAAAGCATGATTTAGACGTTGTATTAAAAGGGTTCTTAAGGATTGTTCACCCACTAATGGGACATGAGATGCGTTTAGACGCTGGTGAGACAGGTTTGTTTAACCCTAGTAAAGCCAAGCTGAGATTGGCCTCCCCCTGTGGTTTTGCCTCATCTCTGTGTGGTAACATTACACTCTGCAAGAATTTCAGCAAGTTTGCAAGCTGTGACCTGCAGTGTCGACTCATCAAACAACACAACAGATTCAGGAAGTGAAATCACTTTAACAAATAAATACCAACACTTTGAAGCTATGTCTTTATCGTGACATTACAAAAAACATAATACCTCTTTGATATTCTGGACTTATATCGCAGTGTCCATAAACTAAACCGACCTGCAAAAATCAACATAACCGTTGTTTTCCGACTATGCCACGACGGATAACTCATTGTTTTAAATGAGTCTTTAGTCTCCTTCCTGTTGAAAAACCCACAGCCTAACTCAGAGTGAGCCCCGATTGAAAGGCATGATTTTGTCTGTCGTTGTGTGGCTGCAGAGGTGGTGTCTGCGGGCATCAGTGTGCTGCTGATCTACATCCTGACCGGCGTCCTGCTGTACGAGGCCGTGCAGAGAACCATGCAGCCCGACTTCAACATCGACGGAGACGTCATGCTCATCACGGCGGCGGTGGGAGTCGCTGTCAACCTCGTGTAAGAAGCGCACGCACGCACAGAGTGTTACTACATGTGCTATATTAGAGTACACTCATACGCACTTTTTTGGGGGGTCTTAGGTCTAAAGTACAGACTTAACTGAGTGGAATGTGGTTGAGCTACTGAGTTGTAGCACTGACAAGTGTTTATAGTTTGGCAATATTTAATTCCTTCATTCCTTTTATATATTCAAACGTTTTAGTTTGAATGAAAAGTGTAAATAAATAATCTATTTTTGGGTTGACTAGTTTACAGAGGCAAAGGTTTATCACACCAAGCTTGTGACCGCACGGAAAGAGATGCTGATGCTCCACGAGAAGACCACCAAACTAAACAAAACAAGAGCTTGTTTTGTTGATTTCTATGTTTTCTGTTCCCAGCATGGGCTTCTTACTGAACCAGAACGGGCACCTCCACGGCCACGGTCACTCCCACGGTCACTCCCACGGTCACTCCCACGGCCCCGCGACCTCCGCGGCCGGCCAGCCCTCTGGGCCGGGGGGCCAGCCCAAACCCCACGGCAGCCTGGCCGTCAGGGCCGCCTTCATCCACGCCCTGGGGGACCTGGTGCAGAGCGTGGGCGTGCTCATCGCCGCCTACATCGTCCGCTTCAAGGTACCTCCGTTCATGCCGGTTGCCGTGTCTACCGGGGTTGTCGATGTTAGCTTGTTGCGGCGAGCAAAACGGTGTTATGTTATGTTTCCCTTTTTGAACCGGGCGCGACATAATCAATCCTGTTTCTGTTGTGTAAATGTAAGGGTGAATAATCATCATGGTAGCAGTTAGGGGTGGGACAAAATATCGACACGGTGATATATCGTCACCCCTCTGTGCGATATGAGAATCGATACACTGGCGGCAAATATTAATTATTTTTTTAATGCTTTATTAAAGAGTGAGATATACAGGGGAGTGAGAGGGGAAGACATACTGGAACAGACATACTGAAAAACTCAGTTTGGACCATGAATAAAGGCAGAAATCCAGCACTTTACCTTTTCACGGTCATTTTGTATTCATAGTGAGACATATCGTGATGTATCGTTATAGGATTGTATAACAATATATTGATTATCGCAGAAACGCTGTATCGCGATATTATCGGTCTCGCGGGCCGTGTATCACGTATCGTATCGTGAGGTACCCTGTGATTCCCACACCTAGTAGCAGTAGGAGATTGTTGTCTGCTCGAATAAGTTGAGGAAATTAGCCTTTTATCTCTATTGACTTCAGGATTCCTCTGTCCATCCTTTTCACCCCACAGCCGGAGTATAAACTGGCCGACCCAATCTGCACCTACATCTTCTCAGTCCTGGTGCTCTTCACGACTATCCGCATCATACGAGACACGGGCCTCATCGTACTGGAAGGTAACACCCTGTTTACCTCACATGTCGTCAGTCTGGCTTCGACACATGCTGTTGTTTGACTGTTTCATACATACATTGTCACAGAGCGTTAATATGCAATAGTATAATGAACCCTCTAACGAGACGCGACCACTAAGGTCACTAGGCCTTTATCATGACATCATAACAACCGGCTGATATTCTCGCCTCCCGCGGCGAGAATAACCCTAGCAGGTGTGTGTCTGCGTGTGTCCCCGTGCGCCGTGTGTGTGAGTGTGGCCCTGAACCCCAACGTGTTTGTGCTGTGTGTCCCAGCGGCCCCCCGCCACCTGGACGTCCAGCGGATCAGGGAGGACCTGCTGAAGCTGGAGGATGTGCAGTCCGTAGACGAGCTGAACGTCTGGGCGTTGACGTCTGACAAGACCGCCGCCCTGGTGCACCTGCAGCTCTGTGAGTCCAATCAGATCGCTGTTTCATTTGGGTTGATTTGAGGGCAGGCCACGAGCATGTGTGGCTGTGAAAAGGCAGCTGAGCTCCGTAGTACTATGGAAGGGAGTAACACAGATGAGTGTTTTCTCAAACAAAGGCTCTGGATTTTGCCGACGCGGCGGTTACGGATGGGCAGTTGTTCCACCCTTCTGTTTTCCTGCCTATTAGTGAATGCCTTTGTCTCAGTCACAAGTTATTGTTTGTCAGTCACACTGTTGCCATGGCATTCATGATTTGACATCAGCACAGTCTTTCCTCACAGTCGTGGTTATGATGCATATTGATTTATTTTTTAACAGAATGATTACACATTCTATAACCTATAGCTAAATTAATATCGTACCGTTGATAAATTACGATAAGAGAACAACTAGATTCAAAAAGAGTTTAACATTGTACTACCAAGATAATTACAGCAATGTTTTGTTGCTGTGTGGAATTGGTTGCCTGGCTACCATACTGTTTAGATTCCATCTGGGACCATGTTGGAAAAAAGTGTTCTTACTTGATAATGTTATCCTTTGGATTGGTTTTACTCTTTATCCATAAAGAATACTAAATCATTCAATCAATCATCTAGGGCTGCAACGATTAGTCGATCGACAGAAAATTAACAAAATCGAATTTTGATAATGGATTAATCGTATAAGTCATTTATCAAGTATTTATTGTGTGTGTGTGTGTGTGTGTGTGTGTGTGTGTGTGTGTGTGTGTGTGCGTGTGCGTGTGTTTGTGTTTCCAGTGGCCTCCAGTGCCAGTAAGTGGGAGGACGTGCAGGCGAAGGCGCGTCACCTGATGCTCCACACCTACAGTGTCTCCAGGTGCACAGTACAGGTGCAGACGCATAGACAGAGGATGGCCCACACCTGCACACACTGCACACACTCTTCCAGTGCCTGAACACACACACACACACACGCACACACACACACTTGTAGATTCTAGATACATTCAACAGTACATATCATGCAGCCACAAGGCAGAGACCACACAGCAAATTGCCATGACTGGCGATGACTTTGGTCAGAACTAGGGGTGGGACAAAATATCGATACTGCGATATATCGTCACCCTTCTTCATGCGATACGAGAATCGATACGCTGGCGCCAAATTTTTATTTTTATTTTCTATTTTATTTTTTATGCTTTATTATAAGAGTAAGATAGACAGGAAGGTATGGGAGAGAGAGGGGAAGACATACTGAAATTCTCTAACAATATATCGATTATCGCAGAGTCGCTGTATCGCGATATCATCGGTACCGTGGGCCATGTATCGTATCGTATGGTGAGGTACCCTGTGATTCCCACCCCTAGTCGGAACACTGCAACACGTGTGCCAAAGCAAAGTCAGCCGGATGGGCAGCCCTCGGATGCATATTTATACTCAGCGTGGGCGGGGCCTTCCAGAGGGGAGTGTTGTGGTTCTGCGATGCAGCTGCAGGGGGCGCTTTAAATCACCAGTAAAGCCTCGGTCATTCGTGAAGGGCTCTGACAGCCGCTTTCCTTTTGTATGCAACAGTTTGATTCTCAGCCACTGATGTCACTGATATGTCATCAGTTTTTTACCGTTCAAGTCAGCCTGCAGGGGGGAGGTTGGTACGTTTGTATTTTAAAGTTTTATCTGACTAGGCATGATTCACAAGTAATATCCCGTATTGCATAATAATTACTGATAACACTACTGGACAACACTAAGTTTTGTTCTTTTTATTTGAAAGTTGTGTCAACTGCAATGACTAATGCCACAATAACAATATTGTGAAATGACCCACGACAACTTCCAGCCTTTTGTTAATGCAAGCTTTGCCAAAATATTAAACTGAACCTTGTAACCCATAACTACCTTTGGCAGTGTAGGACAGGCAGCTGTGAGTGACATTCAAAGTGTGGCACACTTTGAATCTGGGGTCAGGTCACTCTGCACATGGAGTTAACATTAATGTCATGCACTTTGTACGGTACATCATAAGACCAGGTTGGTACTACTGCAGCGCAGTATTCTTATGGGGGTCAGTATAGCGAGCCCCCTTAGGGTCCTTGAATCAGCCTCATTGCTCTTGTGTTAACCAGGGTCAAACAGCACTGGGTTTTTAATATGTTACAATTGCCAAGTTTTATCAATGCTGGAACATCTCTAAGAGGAGGTTTTTAATGTTTTTAGGTCGCATGCTCTTACAGCCTCTTTAGAGGTTGCTTCTTCGCACAATTGATTCTGTTTTGCACATTCCATGTGTTTTTTTTAACCCATTTAAAATATATGTTACATTTGCTTCTTGTTAAAGCCTTTCAGCCTCATGATTTTTTTATTCTCTGGTACCCATGAATTCTAACGTAAATAAATGATTGTAAATGGCACAAAAGCTCATGGTTAGTGTTTCTTTATTCTGAACACTAGAGGGAGCAGTGTTACTGAAGTTCGCAGACATGCATACTAAACAACTTGACTATTGCACAAATGCACAACCATGACATCCTTATTTTATATGATCTCTTTGAAGCTTTGACGAGGGGACCATTGTAAACGCTCTACTTTAGGAGATGCATGTCCTTATTCTAGTTGTATGAGACAAGGAAAAACAATCAAGGTGGCTTGGTTTGGCATAAGAGCTCTGCAGAAAGACTCCTCCACTTGCATCCAACACATAATGGTATCTGTCCCTTAACATGTGAAGCAAAACTATACGGCTGCCCTTCCCCTCTTGCCTTTAACTAGTAGCAATAAAGGGAGTCTTAGGTGTAATTAACGCATATTGTTGTATTTATACAACAGTATGTACGGTATTTACTTACTGACTAAAGTCTAGTCTTCGTTAATATGTAATGTCGGTTTTCATAAAGCTCTTCCTCGTTCAAGCACAATTTGTATCAATGCCTATGATGCCATTGTAGCTTGTGCTACATGGAGTATAGTTTTATGATTAAAGGGTAGGTGATTTATTTTAGAAGCAGAGCGGGGAGGGGACGTTTCTGTTGTGTTTAGTTTCAAACTCTTGCCCTCTTCTGCTCTTTTAAACCCTCACAACCCTACAGCACCTTTTAACGGGATTAAAAAGGTTAGAGGATGAGAGGATGACGCAGAGACAAACGGCCTGAAGGTTGCCCTCGCCCAGTATTCAACCTGATCAACAGCACTCAAGTCAAACGGTCATACTATTCTCCACTCTAAGATTGGAGATTAGGCCAGTAAGAGGATTTTCTACTGGTAATAAATGAAAGCAAATGAACGACCACAAACCCCTGGTGGGCAAGTGACTGCACTTACGCTCCAGAGTTGGAAGTACTGACTAGAGCTGCTCTCAGCTAATGGGGATCCCCTCAGTAAACAACAAATTTTACAGTATATCTAACCCAAGCTAAAGACAACGTCATAGAATAAATCATAGATTTAGGGACAGTAGGTATGTATTTTTGGGGGGGTTTAGGTTATTTGAATCTGGCTGTGGTGATGACTGGACCATTCTTTCTTAACTAAATCGTTGGCACGGAAAATCTACGGAGATATTAACAACACAATACTAACATAACACACAATATTGTAGCGAGCGACAAGGGAATTACCAGACGTGAGCCCAGTGTATCACCTTATTACCTCCCCTGCCCCATACACCCCACAACTTTATTTGAACAGACACACAACAATTGAACA
>OMKX01090463.1:0-12404 GCA_900302425.1 Brosme brosme
CACTAACCCTCCTACCTCACTAACCCTCCTACCTCACTAACCCTCCTACCTCACTAACCCTCCTACCTTACTAACCCTCCTACCTCACTAACCCTCCTACCTCACTAACCCTCCTACCTCACTAACCCTCCTACCTCACTAACCCTCCTACCTTACTAACCTCCTACCTTACTAACCTTCCTACCTTACTAACCCTCCTACCTTACTAACCCTCCTACCTCACTAACCCTCCTACCTCACTAACCCTCCTACCTCACTAACCCTCCTACCTCACTAACCCTCCTACCTTACTAACCTACCTTACTAACCCTCCTACCTTACTAACCCTCCTACCTTACTAACCCTCCTACCTCACTAACCCTCCTACCTCACTAACCTACCTCACTAACCCTCCTACCTTGCTAACCAGGTTGTTTTGCTGTTTTACCAGACAGTAGTAAAGTGTTGAGTTGGTAACTGTTTAGTCTTTGTGCTTTTCATTGTGATGGTTTCCTGAGAAAGTGTAGGCTACACATTGTGTCTTGGGGATATCCCCTAAAAAAAGAGTTATCTCTGCCACCAAAAGGGAAATATTGTAGGCTAGAGTTGGTTGTCATTATTTATAACTATGTTACCACGCTTAAACTACGTGTTACCACGTAGTTAAAGCGTGGTAAGATGCACATACAGTCTATGGCCGAAGAAACTCAGGCCAATACGCACTCCTTCCTTGACTGTGGAGACTCTCAGCGCCATCTGCAGCCTGATTCTGTTTAGCTTGTCAAACCTGAAGTTCAGCTGTGCCCCAAGGTATCATATATGTCTGCTGTGCTCATTGGCTGGTTTTAATTACCGTGAGTTTAGGGACGAAGTACAGGTACACACACTTTGCATGCTCCATATAACAGTTGGCCTCAAAGGTTAGTTTGTTATCTATGATGGCTACACCTCACTCTTTCAAATGTTGTGCAGCAGCTGGTAAGGGTTATTTAGTGTAGCTGGAATAAGGTAAATGGTATTGTCATCTTCTGTTTATAGTTACAGGTGGCTTTTTTCATTGAGTTGTATGTATTATTGATCTTACATGGCACAGATGTTTGACCTTTCTGATGGTATATTATCACATATTTGTTCAGTTTACTACCATACACAATCACTTCACACAATTTAAAAAAGTGTTGTGCATGTCTTTTAATACTTATGCTTTTCAGTTGTTTCCTCATTTCGATTCCCCTCTGATGATAGCTTGTTGTCCTGTAGTCATGTTATTACAAAGACAAATGTGATTACAGCATTCCTTCATAGCCACTAGAAATGCAAGTGTGATTGTGTTTCAGATATGGCATTTATTTGAACAATGTAAGAAACACAATCACTTCTACAGTGTAACGATTCCTCACTGCATGTTGTCTACCACTGCCACACACTGTCTCTTGGCAGCCTTTTGGGAGGTCTACAGTGTTATAGAAGTAATGTTTGTTGGCACACTACCATTTGACATTGTTGAAAGTGAACCAGAGGTTGAAGTCAAAACGATTAAATATGGCAATTGTTCTTCCCAGAGTTTATCGGGGCCAGCTGCTTGAACTTGACCTGGATTGAGACGTGTAGCCATGGCGAGTAACTCCTCCATGGATAAACCCACGTTCTCTGAGGATGGCTGTCCCTGCAATAACACCAGGTAGGAGGTGGTCTTTTATCTCTTCCAGCATCATGTTAATTAACTAGGAGACACCGCCTCCTGTGTTTGTCTCTAAAATCCATCTGTTTCATCCACAGACCCCACCAGGAAGGGGCAGAGGTCACGACCCCTGACCAGTCCGAGTTGGAACGGCAGCAGGCCATGGAGGCCATGTTTGAGGTGGGTTGTAGTCCAAACTGGACATTTGACTACAAATTAATTGAAGAGACATTGAGGGTTTTGGGATCTAATAAAGGAAATCTGCGTTATTTAAGCAAAACAGACAGGACGTATGTATAGACGATCTATAGCACCAACACTAAAGTTATAATGTATTATACTATTCAGGGCATTAAAAGTTGTTGGGGCATCACTGTTATTTTTGTCTAGCAACGCAAGGGGCAGATCATCTCTTTTGTGATGAAGGAGCTGCATAAGATGGGGAAGTTCATGGGTGTCAACGCTCCAGAGGGCGCGGAGGAGGCCCGCCCGGAGCCTGATGAAGAGTCCGACAGTGAGGACAGCGACCTCACAAGGGGGGCCAGAGATGAAGTCGTGAAGTTGGCGCTGGGGTTCCTGAGGAACATGAACCAAGATGAGATTGCTGAGAATGTGCACAGCAGTAAGAGTCTTATATTCCCCCCGTCATCTTTAACATGGTGTTCAAGATTGTCTGCATATGCTATATTTAATGTCTGAATATTTGTAGGGATAATAATCTTTAAAGAGCCAGTAAACCCACTGTTTCAGATGGAATTAGAACACGGTGACATAAAGGAAAATGCGTTTTGGGTTGTGAGTTTTAGGAAAGAGCGTGTTATCCCCATGGTTACGGCCCACGCCAACTTTGTGATACTTTTTTAGTACCGTCGTTGTGTAACTTGTATGAGTGTTATAATGAGCGATGTTGTCAATGAAATGCGCCACACACCGTAGCGTTACACTACAGGTGTCCAGGAAGCCTAACCCTCACTCGACGCAGACATTAAATCATCGCTGCTCAGACGGAGCTTCACCATCCACACACACCGTGACATTATACTGCAGGTTTTCAGAAAAGCTCAACTTTCTCTCAGATGCCGCAGTCAAACGCTGCTCAGACAGAGGTCCACACAACCCGCCGTTGCCCCATGGTTAGGGTTAGGGTTAGGGTTAGGGTTAACCCTAACCCTAACCCCATGGTGGTTACGTCTGAGGGCCTCGGAAAAGGCACTCAGCGACACGAGAAGATTTACATTTAGGGCATTTAGCAGACGCTTTTATCCAAAGCGACTTACAACGGTTCATACACACATTCACACACCGACTGTGGAGTCAACCATGCAAGGCGACAGCCAGCTCGTCGGGAGCAGTTAGGGTTAGGTGTCTTGCTCAGGGACACCTCGACACTCAGCTAGGAGGAGCCGGGGTTCGAACTAGCAACCTCCCGGTTACGAGGCAGCCCGCTCTACCTCCTGAGCTAAGGCGACCTGAGATGGCCTTAGAAGATGGCCTTAGACCTTAGAAGATGGCGACCTGCATGCGCAGCAGAGTGATAAGTTCCGAAATATTTTGGGGAGAATGGTAAAAACAGAGGATTTCACCCCTTTTTCATCTAAATTGGGGACTTATTTCAGTAACCGTGATAAAACCGTGAAAAAATGGCATGTTGATGGTCATATAAGACAAATTACCACGTAAAAAAAAAATCAATAAACGGTTTTGGGTTCACTAGCTCTTTAAATCACTAAGTAACATATGTGGCGATATACTACACCCAGGATGACCTGTGTTTCTACTCACCAATGTGGATCTTAACGGAAAGGGAGGATATATTGTGTACTTTAATGTCTTCTTCTGTCTGTCTGTTTCTCCATATAGAAACCCTTGCTGTTTCTTGCCAACGTAATCTCAAATCGAGTCTGAAGGCCAAGTCCCATTCTCTGTTTGCATCCTTTTTTAAACTAGGACATCCCATCATTTACAATCCCCTCTATGTGTCAGAGAGCAGTGGCCATCTCAACCACACACAAGACATCAAAGCAATTGAAGGATTCACCTTGGAATGTTCAGAGATCTTTATACCGTTACCAGGAAAAGATCAACCAATCAGAACAATGTTGACAACGGGAGTTTCTGGCATTGGTAAAACTGTTTTCATACACAAGTTTATCATGGAATGGGCTGACGGATCAGCCAATCAAAATGTACATTTCATATTTCCTTTCTCGTTCAAAGAACTAAGTTTGCTAAGAGACAGGAAGTCCAGCTTAGTGGAACTTCTTCACCACTCATTTTATGTCACGAAAAAAGCTGAAGTGGACAACTTTGACAAGTACAGGGTTGTGTTCATCTTGGACGGTCTGGACGAGTGTCGATTGTCTCTGGACTTTAAGAACAATGAGATCTGTACCGATGTGAACCAAACAGTCTCGGTGGATGCGGTGCTTACAAACCTCATCCAGGGCAACCTGCTGCCCTCTGCTCGCATCTGGATAACCACACAACCTGCAGCTGCAGTGATCAATCTGATCCCTCCGGAGTATGTGGACATGGTGACCGAGATGAGAGGCTTCACCGACCAACAGAAAGAAGAGTACTTCAGGGCCAGATTCAGAAAGAAGCGACTAGCCAGCAAAATACTTTCCCATATCAAGACATCGCAAAGTCTGTACAACATGTGTAGCGTCCCTACCTTCTGTTGGATCACAGGCACAGTTCTGGAGAATGCCATTACAACTGCCCCGATTTACGAGATGCCCAAGAACGTGACTGAAATGTACATCCACTTCCTGGCGTCTCACTGCTTGCAGGGGAATGCAAAGAATCATGGTAAGGCTCGGGCAGATCCACACTGGAATATCAAGATCAGGAAGGTCATTTTGGCCTTGGGAAAACTGGCGTTTGACCAGGTGAATAAAGGCATCATGATCTTCTATGAAGAAGACCTGCAAGAGTTTGGTGTGGATATCAAAGAAGCTCAGATTTACCCAGGAATCTTTAGCCACATCTTTAAAGAGGAGCGGGACCTCTACCATGATGAAGTGTTCACCTTTGGCCATCTGAGCATCCAGGAGTTTCTGGCTGCAGTGTATGTCTTTGCAGCCTTCATCAACACTGGAGTCAACCTGTTGTCATTGACCCAACCGACGATGGTGCGGGGACAACTCCCCGATGTGCGTCTCATCTACCAAAGCGCCATTGATCAGGCTTTAATGTGCGAAGCCGGACACCTTGACTCGTTCGTCCGCTTCGTGTTGGGCCTCTCTGTGCAGTCCAACCAGACGCTCCTCAGAGGCTTGGTGAAGCAGACGACCTCGATGACCAATCAGAACACGATCCACTACGTCCACAAGAGGATCCGGGAGAACGTGCCTCCGGAGAACATCGTCAAGCTGTTCCACTTCCTGAGGGAGATGAATGACCCGACTCTAGTGCTGGAGATGCAGCAGTATCTGAGAGCATGGCTCTCCAGAGAAACTCTGTCCCCAGCTCAGTGGTCAGCGTTGGTCTTCCTCTTACTGTCCTCAGAGAAGGATCTGGGCTTGTTTGACCTCAAGAAATACTCCGCCTCAGAGGACAGTCTTCGGAGACTGCTGCAGATGGTCAAAGCTTCGAATATCTCTCTGTAAGTGAGCAGATAATTTGGGTAGTTACATATTCATAATCGTTACATATTAAGTCTGAAATATCAGTGTTTCCCCCTACATACATCCAGCAGTGGCACAGCACTGCATTACTAGTGCCACTGCAATCAGCCACGTAAAACAAAATATAGAGATATTCTAATTTGTTTTAAATGATAAATTATGTTGGGGCCCTGGTTGCTATTGTTTTATTTAAAAACATACATATTATAGGTGCCCCCTACTACACCCCCCTGCATTGTTAAATTCTTATTATTTTTCTTGAATTATTAAAATACAAAATAAAAAAACGCACGATGATACTGTAGGTGGCATTAGCTCACGAATGGCTTTAGTAGGAAGCATAAAGAGAAAAAGTAACCCAACAAGTGACTTAATAATAGAACGTAGCCTACATAGTGTATTCTGTAGAACAGAAGCAACATTTGTATGCGCCAGAGAGGCGCATGTCATTATAGTGCACCTCAGCACCGCTGCTGGATAAGACCTAGGGGAGACAAATGAATATAGTTATAGTTCAAATAAATGTGAATGTTTAACATAGTTCACTAAACTCTGATCAATATTTTAAAATGTATCAACATATTCAACTTTCGTGTGTGTGTGTGTGTGTGTGTATTTGTTGTTTGTGTACATACACACTGCCATACTAATTGCAAATTGTCGTTGTTAAAGGTTGAATGGCTGTAACCTGTCAGAGGGATGCTGTGAGGTTCTAGCCTCCGTTCTGGGTTCCACCTCCTTCAGCCTGAGAGAGCTGGACCTGAGTACCAACGATCTGCAGGATGCAGGAGTGAAGCTGCTCTCTCCCGGACTAAGGAGTTCTCATTGTAAACTGGAAATTCTGAGGTATGGTTTTCTCAATTTGCAAATAATACAAATAAATTATGAAAACCAACCATTTACAATTCCCAATAATATTTATTCTCTGCATGTCGACATATTGGTATTAATCAACACCTTGATATACTGGTATTTCAATCCTAATCATCGGTCTGTGTCTCAAGCTCATGCGCATATTTGGAAACTTCAGTAACGTTTTTAAATGATATAAATCTTCTCGTAAAACACAGAACAGCATAGTTTGTTTCAAGTTCTGAAAAGGGGACAACTCAGTCTCACCAATGAGCTGATGCTGTATCATCCTGGTGTTAATCCTAGATCCTGACACGGCTCTATCTGGGCAGTTTTATTGAGAAAATGGAAAATAAGTATTAAATTGAAGCACAAGGAATACAAATGTTTTTCTTTGTAAAGGTTGAAGGGCTGTAACCTGTCAGAGGCATCCTGTGAGGTTCTGGCCTCCGTCCTGAGCTGCGAGGCCTGTAGTCTGAGAGAGCTGGACCTGAGTACCAATAACCTGCGGGATTCAGGAGTGAAGCTGCTCTGTGCTGGACTGGCGAGTTCTCATTGTAAACTGGAAACTCTGAGGTCAGTGTTACAACTGCATGTACAAATTCAGCATGGGCTACGTTATTGCCATGTAGTATATGTAAACACGTTTCGATGACATCGTGTTTTGTTTGTTTACTGTGTTTACTGGGTGTCCAGGTTGTCCGGCTGCCTGATCACACAGGAGGGCTGTGCTTCTCTGGCCTCAGCTCTGAGCTCCAACCCCTCCCATCTGAGAGAGCTGGACCTGAGCTACAATCACCCCGGAGACTCAGGAGCGGTGCTGCTCTCTGCTGGGCTGGAGGACCCAGGCTGGAGACTACACACGCTGGGGTAAGAAGAGGCCATCATTGCAACACGGAAGAACGTTTGCTCTTCTTCAACGATTATGTTTGTGAATGTCCATGTTTTCTGACTTTGTCCCCCCCAGTGTGGAGCACAGTGGAGAGCAGAGGCTGAAGTCTGGTCTGCTGAAGTGTAAGTAACTACAGTGTCTAGTTGATCTAAACACCAAGTGCCCTCTCATTCCATCCCTAATGGGAATCAAGATGACGGCAGAAACCATTCGTCTTCACCCATCTGTTTAAATAACCTCCCCATCAGGGATACCCCACACCCCAAAAAAACAAACTGTGGCTCTCTCCCCCCATCAGATGCCTGTGAACTCACACTGGAGCCAAAGTCTGCGTACAGGAGGCTGTGTCTGTCGGGGGACGGCAGAGGGGTGACCCTGGTGAACGAGAGGCAGCGCTGTGCCCGCCACCAGGACCGCTTCGACTACAGCAGGCAGGTGCTGTGTCGCGAGGGCCTGAACGGACGCTGCTACTGGGAGGTGGAGTGGACGGGCGTGGTTTCCATCGGAGTGACCTACAAGGGGATCACCAGGAAAGGAGAGGGCCAGGAGTGCTGCCTGGGTGGGAACGACGAGTCCTGGAGCCTCTACTGTACCGCCGACCACTACACCGCCGGTCACGGCCAGAGAGGAACGCTTGTTTCCATACCGCCGCCACCACCACCACCACCAACACCGAAGTCCACTTCTGGCTCAGAGAGAGTGGGAGTGTACCTGGACTGGCACGCCGGCACGCTGTCCTTTTACAGAGTGTCCTCAGGCACGCCGAGACACATCTACACCTTTCAGTCCAAGTTCACCGAGCGGCTGTACCCCGGCTTCGGCTTCGGCCTGTGTACCCCTGGTTCCTCTGTCAGCCTGTGTCAGCTCTGAACACATCAACAGACAGGCACCAAGGAAAGGGCATAGTAATTAGAATTACAGACTCGATTTATAAAGCGCCTTTCATCGGGATCCATGGGGCTTTTTTCACGTGGAAGACTCCAGAACAAGAATACAATAGTAAAATAACCAGTACACAAACTAGTGAGCAACAGCACACTAATGTACAAACCATCACACACAATTACCCAAGTAATATAAGTCAATCATTAATTACAAAAAGGCTCAGGTGTCAGGTTTCAGTCAATGTATTATTGTCAGCCCATGTTAATGATTAATTGCAAAGGAAACATGAATCCATGCATTACTAAACTGCATCACTAGTTGTGTTATTAACTCTTTCTAACTCTTTATTTTTTTTACCTATACTTGTGTAGATCCTTTCAATCATAAAAATACCACGGCCTTCAAATTCCAGTACAAATTCAGGCAAGCTAGCCTCAGCTGTCTGCCGTGACCCCGGCGGTCCATGGTTTTTAGGGGTGCAGTTGCACCAATGCAGTCTTGATCATTACTGGTCCATCAGATGATTGTAGTTCCTATGAGTCTGTAAGACTCTTTATGACAAATTATAAAATAAGAACTAGAGGCCTAGATTAAAACATGGTAACAATCAATGCTTCTTTCATTTATTTCTGATTTCTAGAACAGAAGGTATACTCTGAAGGTAAGCCAATGTATTATGTATTATATTACAGATTGTCTTATATTATCTCTTCACTCCCACTGCACTGCAGAGGCAGTGGGATAAGCTTTGCCAAAGCCAGATCCAACTATTTTATTGGGTCACAAACGAGGGGCAATGTCTGAGAGTGGACATTTGAAACAGTTGGAAATCTGTGCTGTTGTGTGGTGGAGGGAAGTGCATTTATGGCTGTGGTCAGAACATAATGGCTCATTTGCTTTACCAAAGTAAAAGTTTTTTTTTCACAGTGAAACATTTAAAAGAATATGGGCATTTAAGTGATCAAATGAAGGAGTAACCAAATTATCTTTGTTGATGATTAACAGGGTAATTCGTTTTTTCAAAATTTAGTTTTATTTGGTACTCGGCTCTTAATATGAATGTCTGTTTTTTTTTTTGTTTTTACTGAAATATAGGTCTATTTTCTGCTTTAATATACATTTTTGCATTATTGTACATTACTTTTAAATGATTTCAATCCTGGTAACAAAATATGTTTCTTATTAAAAAGGTAAGGTCGACTGTGTAGTGTGGTTTTCTTGGTGATGAGCTTGTCCTCCAAACATTTCTGTATATGTGGTTAATATGCAAAGGCTAAACCAGTAAATAATGCTTAATGCCTGTAGCCGGAAGATGGCAGTTATTGCATCACATTGTAATGCATTTAAGCAGTTTGACACAACGCATGACAGCCAAGTGAAGTGCTATCCTGGCTGTGGTAATACATCTTCTCCACAATGAAAAATGGGGATGCCAAAAGAAAAAGAAAAAGTCAGTCCTATACAGCTGCCACAACCTACACATCCACATTGTTCAAGGGTGGCAACGATTCACCCCCCAATTTGGAAGTATTTGTCTGCTATGGAAAATAGTCTTGGGGTCCTACCTACTTCCTAATAGGAACACTATGGCACATAAGACATCGACCAACATATGACCAATAATGTCATATAGGCCTGCACGGTAAACTTTTTTCCATTGGACGAGGTCATGGTTTAATCAGCCACTGGGACAGCTTTATAAACTTACTCCTTTCTTTTTCTTACTAAACTGTTTGTAGGTCGGCTAAACACTTCTGTTTTTGTCTTAAGGTCTCATTCATTTTCAAAAGGTGGATTGATTGGAATGATTTTCTGGCCCAAGCTTATGGCGCGTTGCCTGCAACCCGTAAACCCGTGTTTTCACCACCTTCTACCCGTGAAAGTGCCCTGGAACGGCAGTCAAACCCGTAATTTACTACCCGTGAACTCGTACCAGATCGATGTACTCCCAGTGACAGTTGTTGACGTCACACACATAGACAACATGGCGGCCCCTATTGATGCTCGACAGACGCCGGTGACTAAAACAACACACATACGATTTAGGACTACTACAGATTATGTTTATTAAATGAAGCCCAAAATATGTACGAGCAGAGCTTGGCTTGCTGGCGCGAAGATCATCAGACCAGAGCCGCAGAAGGGTTTGTCGTGTCTTGTCGTGACTTGCCTGGAACGCTATCAAGTCATGAGTCGTGACTTGAAGTCGCAACTTACGGGCTAAAAATTGTGCCTGGAACGCAGCATTACTTTGCCACTGGTTCTGCTTTCCAGGCAATGGTGCGTTCCGGGTAACCCGTGTTTTCACATCCTTCTACCCGTGAAAGTGCCCTGGAACGGCAGTCAAACCCTTAACTTACTACCCGTGAACTCGTACCAGATCGATGTAGCTTGGCTTGGCTTTCTGACGTCAAAAACTGTAACTGGGAGTACATCGATCTGGTACGAGTTCACGGGTAGTACGTTGTGAAAACACGGGTTACGGGTTGCCTGGAACACACCATTCTGCAAGCAAGCTTGATTGTCTCCGTATCATCGCGAAGATCATCAGACCAGAGCCGCAGAAGGGTTTGTCGTGACTTTGTCGTGACTTGCCTGGAACGCTACCAAGTCGTGAGTCGTGACTTGAAGTCGTAACTTACGGGCTAAAAATTGTGCCTGGAACGCAGCATAAGTTTAGGGCCAAACCCTCAGGGGAAACGCCCCCTATGACGCACACAGGCGTGGTCTCACCAGTCCTGTCTGACAGCTGAACAGCAGAGCTGGCAGAGGCAAAGTTGTTTGCATCAGAAAAGAGGTGTGGCACAGTGAACAGCGATAAATACAGGAAGCTGTTGTTGAGATACTCACTATGGTACAGCATGTTTGAATGTTTGAATGTTTGTTTACCATAGGATATGACGTGGATGTCAACAAAATAAAAGGCGATTCTGAACCTTTGAGATCATCCGCGATACATCAGACAAGTGGGTCTGTTGTGTTTTGGTTTTGAACGCCTCTGTAAACGGAGTGGTATGAATGAGAACCTGGAAGCTCAGGAAGATGAGCTGCTGGCTCTCGACAGCATCTTCGGCCCTGAAGTGTTCGTCCGCGTTACGCGCGGGACGCGCTCGGCCGTCGCCGGGGAGACGCGCGTCTCTGTGGAGCTGCCACAAGACTTCTTTGTAGCTGTCAAAGACGGTAATAAACACACTCTTGTTCTAAAGAAAGGGCTTTTTAATAGCCACAGACTGTATAATATACTCTAGGTGGTTTAAACCGGCCTTTAGCAGGTCCCTAACTAGTTTGTAAAAATAAATCGACTTCCCCATTTTAGTAACCACTCCGACAGTAATGATTGAAGTTATTGCATTTTTCTACAGGCGATGCCTTCGTTTATTTTGGAATATCGTCGCTTCCACCACTGACTCTAAGCTTTGAGCTGCCCGAGGGCTACCCCTCCTCCAGCCCTCCGACCTTCACCCTGAGCTGCAGCTGGCTGACCAACACACAGGTTGTCCATTGATCTTACAAATATACTCGTTTTTTAAAATATATATAAAATGTGAAGTGTTATTTGTTTGTTTGGGTAATGACCTTCCTCTCTCTACCCCAGATATGTGCATTGGACACTCACCTCGCCGACCTGTACAGAGCCACCGGCGGCGCTGTTGTGCTCTTTTCCTGGGTGCAGTTCCTCAAAGAAGACACCATGAGCTTCTTAAACGTCAACTCTTTGCTGGTGCTCCCCTCTAACGTAAACAGCCCTCCTTGTCCTTACCAATCAGGATCATCTAGCAAAGATCTAACCCCACCTGGGACCTCCGACGGGGTCTGTAGGGCCGCTCAGATTGTGAAAACTCATGATGATGTTGATGATGATGCCACGGCACCTCTCAGCTCAAAGTGTACGCACGGCGTTCCCGCCTCAAACCAAAGCACCTCAGAACCAGTGCCGGCCCAGGTGGGCCGCGGCTCCCCCGGGGCAGAGGCACCCCGTCTCCTCGGCCTCTCTGATCCCCAGGCGTGCGAGCGTCTCCGTCTCTCCTCCTCTGCCGCCCCTCCGCCGCCAAACTCGCCGCCATCGGCCGCCGCCGCCCCCCCGCGGCGAGCCTCCTCCTCGCAGACCCTGCTGTCTGTCATCCTGGTCCACGACGAGGCCCAGAGGCAGAGGAGGTTTGCTGAGAGCGTGCTGGACTGCGGCGTGTGTCTGGCGCCCGTGCTGGGGGCGCAGTGCATGCGGTTCAGGGACTGCGGCCACGCCCACTGTGAGGCCTGCCTGGCGCAGTACTGCAGCGGCCTGATCTCAGAGGGGGACGTGCTCGGCCTCACCTGCCCACAGCCGCGATGCAAGGCCACGCCCACACCTGCACAGGTATCCACCCCCCCGATACACACTTACGCTTTTGTTTTGTCTGAAAGTTATATGAAAGGATATTTTACATTTACTGCCATAGGATTCAAATGAAAGTTTCTGCTTATTGGTTTTAATGTTGTACTTTTCTCC
>OMKX01090465.1:0-10786 GCA_900302425.1 Brosme brosme
TCCACCTCCCCCAGCTCCACCCGCCCCCCCACCTCCACAATCAGCCGGCCGCAGCGCACCGGGGTGACGTAGTGGTCGATGGCTCCCTTCCCCCCGCCCATGCGTTGGCCCAGGCCTTTACGTGTGATGGGCTTGTAGGGCGCGTTGATGCGCCACTTGGCGAAGGTTTTGCGGACGTCCATCTTGCGATTGACGGTCAGACGAATCATCTCTATGTGACCCCAGTGGATGTACCCGCCTCCCAGGGCCTGTTGAACATTATTACCCAATATTAACCATGAATTAGTATTGAGTATTTGTGTAATGAGTATTACACAATAATAACTATTACAATAGTGCATGAGAATTAAGCATTGAATTAATTAGAAGAAAACCTTTCAATTGAAAAAGAAATGTTAGCCACCCAAGACATCAGATTCAGTTATTCATACACAACAATACAACTAGTGTCTGAACCTACTGGCCTACAACTATAGTGTAGCTCCTACGGTTAACCTACCACACTACAACAATAGCGTAGCTCCCTACGGTGAACCTATCCACCGACAACAATAGTGTAGCTCCTATGGTGAATCGACCAATCCTACCACAATAGCTTAGCACCCTACGGTGGACCTACCACGATAGCATAGCTCCTAAGGTGAACCTACCATGATAACGTAGCTCCTACGGGGTACTTACCATCCTACTGTGATAGTGTAACTCCTATGGTGAACCTACCAACCTATCACGATAGCATAGCTCCTACGGTGAACCTACCACGACATCATAGCTCCTACGGTGAACCTACCACGACATCATAGCTCCCAAGGTGAACCTACCAACCTACCACGATAGCGTAGCTTCCTACGGTGAAGGTGTTCGCTGCCTGGGCTGGACCCTGGATGTCTCTCAGCTTCTTCTGCTCTTTCTTGGCCTTCTTGAAGTTGGGAACCTTGTTGAGGAACTTCAGTTTTGGTTTGTCAGGCAGGACCACATCTTCAGGGAGCAGACATACCAGTTGTTAAAGAGAACTTGTCTGTCTATCTAAAGATATAGATGTGCATATGTGGATATGAATGAATATATGAGTTAATTAATTATCATTCGACTGTGTTGAATTGGAGGGGCATTATAGTTAGACCTTGTTTTTTCGAGTGTAACAGATTCGATAGCAGGTTATAGATTCAAAAATATTATTTATTGTTAAAGAAGAGGTTTATTGGCTTTTGCAGACCAGATGATGCCAAAGATTGCAGATCTGTTGTATCGCTTTGAAGAGGACAGAGATGACTTTGGTCATTTGAACACCATGTCTATAAATATATTTCCATCTTGATTGGGATTTTTGGTAGGGAAAATTCACTGGGTCCCTGACATTGGTAGGGACCTGTCCCTGTACCTGTAAAATACTCCTCTATTCTGCCATCCTTGTGATGTATAAAGTATGTATATTGTATATTTTATGTATGTTAATGTCAGGAAATGTCAAATTATTCAAATTAAACATCAAATTACCGCTGTAGTCCGGAGGAATGTCATAAGTTTTAATTCCAGCAAACAGGATCCTCATGTGACTCTGAATACAACCTGGAAGAAATAACAACAGCAGTTGACATAGTTTCTCTCTTTCTCTCTCTCATGCTGTAAACACATAAATTAATAATAATTATTCAGGTACTTACTGATCTAACAGCATTGCACAAATTAAGCTTTCTTACTATAGCCTATCTATCATATCACTTTAATACCAGCGATACACGTAAACACGTGTGATGTACCGTGCACTGCCTATTCGATTTGATAGGATGCATTATATTTTAGAGGATGTATTCTATTTTTTTAGGATTATTAAATAGTATACTTGATATATTATACTTGATATATTACTACCTTGTAGTCCGTTGGTCCGCCAGCAGCTGATGGTGTTCTTTAATAACGACACCATTGTTCATCTGAACTAAACCCGTCCTATAAACATAGAGTCCTCTATCATAGCATGGTCAACTATGTCACCTATTATAACGGTATAATATAAACCTAAGATAAGGTTTATATTATTAAATCATGCTGCAGAAGGTCGCTGCCTGTGCGCTGCCTACGAGAGTCCGCCTGACTACAAGGTACATTACAAACGTTCCGGCCATAAAGGTTCCCCCAGAATAAAATAACCTCTATGGCTCTAGTCCGTGACGTGTTGAGGGAAACAGCGATACCCTCTGACTGCACCATATACTGCACTGTCTACCTAGGATGATGGCTACTACTGCCACATAAATACTAGCATTTATGTGCCTTTTCTCTCCCTCCCTCCCTCTATATATCTATATATCTATATCTATATCTATATCTATATCTATATATATATATATATATGTGTGTGTGTAGTGTGGAAGAACTTGGGAAGGTTGAAGACTAGCTGGAGTGCAGCATTCTGGATGAGCTGTGGAGGATGAATGGCACCTGCAGGCAGGCCAGCATTTGCCTGCATTGCCTGCAGTGTCACACCCAGGTTCTTGCCATCCAGGGGGTTGCAGTAGTCTAGATGCAAGATTACAAAAGCCTGGACAATAACCTGCCTTGCGTTCTGGGTGAGGAACGAACACATCCTCCTAATGTTGTACAGCATGAATCTGCAGGAGTGGGTGGTCGCAGAGATGTTTGCCACAAATGACAGCTGGTCATCCAGTGTCACACCCAGGTTCTTGCCATCCATGTCACAGGCATCACAGAGTTGTCAATATTGATGGAGGGGTTGTGATGGTTAATGCCTTAGGAACAGTGCAGATTGAGCTTAAGGTGGTGTGTCGACATCCACAGAGAGATGTCGGCCAGAAACGCAAAGATTCATGCTGGGTTTCAGACCGTGAAAAATATAGAATTAGTTGTGGGTCATTTGCATAGCTGTGAGACTGCACTCTCAAGCATTTTGGAAATAAATGGTTAATGAAGAGGTGGCTATAGGACAGGGGGTGACAGCAGGAGAAAGACGATAGTAGAAACAACAGTTGACGTCTCTGTCTGGATATTGAAATCAAGGAGAAGTACCAGCCCTCTTCTGGGATTTTCTAGGACAACTCGTTTATCCAAGAATTCCCCGAGATCCCCTGGTGGGCTGTAGACTCCAGCAATGTCTAATTTTACGGCGTAAGGTAAATACACATTGTGGAAGCCAAAAGAAGGCGTGATGTCTAAGGTCATATACATATATATGTATTATATATAATATATATAATATAATATATATATATTTATAAATAATATAATAGATATATATAATATTTATTAAACTATGAAAAGTTTCAAACAAGGATTATAGATTAAGTAATATAGTAAACATGTATTTGTAAGATGTTTACTGTAACAACTTTTCAAAATGCCATAAAAATACCAGAAGAACTTTGTCTTAGTGCAACAGTAGTTTTCATCAGAACCCCATTAACAGTTTCCATGGAGACAGAGTTCAAAGTATTGTGAGAGTTCAATGTCTTGGTGTTTCTCCTCCTATGACAACGAGTTCTGCATACGTAGTATATTAGCCCTGGAGGTCAGAGGTCGTACAGGAGGTGTTATATCCCGTGGTACAGGAGGTCAAACTTGGGGATATTCTGGGGGTCGATGGGACTCTTGACCATCATCTTGCCCCGCATGGCTCCTCTGTAGATGACCTCGATAAGGTCCATGAAGTCCTGCTTGGTCTTGAAGCTGCCCACAAACTTGGTGTGATCTGGGGATCTGGAGAATCAAATGGCAGATATTCAGCTCTGAGCAGAGGTTGAGTCAAGCAACCAAACTGTTAGAATTACAATGTAGATTCAATTACTATGAATACTCACCCATAATCCACCTTCATATGTTGTCCGTTGAAGAAGAAGACAGTGGAGGGGATGTAGCTGATGTCAAAGTATCGGGTGTAGACCGGGACTTTGTCCACATCCACGATGTATATGGAAGCCATGTTGCTCAGGTTGTGCGCCGTTTTAGACAACTAGGAAGTGACAGCATGGAATGATGACATGAATGAATACACTATATAATATACAACTATACCATATGGGAGAGGAATAGTGTAGGGTATAGGTGCCATAAGCTGCCATAAGACATTATAACACAACTGTTATGAAACACTGTGCTGTCACTAATCGCTTCACCTAATACTTCAATACTTTAATGTAAATAATGTGCACTTTCAGCTGTACATGTGAAATGAACTATTTATTCTGTATTGAAGGACCTCTTAGCCTCAACTACTGTGTAACCCCTAGGCGTGTACATCTATGCCCTTATGGCATGGCATTGTAATCACTCTGTGATTTTTTATTTTATTTTATTTTATGTATGTATATATTGCTGGACATACTATAACTTTCTTTCTTTTATTATTGCATCTTTTTATATTCCATGGGCTGCTGTAACAAATTAATTTCTCATGTATGGGATGAAATAAATCGTATCTATCTAGTAAATATGTTTTCTATACAGAGTTTGAGGCGGCGGGGGACCTCCAGTCAGTTTCTGATAAATGAATAAACAGTATATCATTTTTCCTCATCATCCTCACCGTCTCGTCCAGCTGGAGGCAGGAGGAGTCCTCGTCTCTCCCGAACCGCAGCACCAACACCTTCTCGGCCACTCCTTTTATCGCCCCGTCCACCTCCTCCTTACTCGACAACTTGGGCAGAAACAAACTCATGATACATCGGAGAGAGGGGTAGGAAAAGAGAGAACTATATAGGGATGTGGAGAAGACACTCCTTCTTGTTTTGGTCGGAAACGGAAATACGTCACCATCACCACATGTGCTGCTCGTTATAAAGTTATCCTTTAAATAGTTCCGTACAAAAATAGAAATACCTACACAAACCTAATAATAATACGATAAAATATTTATAGAATAGGAAACATTCCGTTCAATCATAGTCATCATAGACTTTTCAGCCCGCTCGTCCGGAACCTTTGCGACTTGTTCCCGGTCGACCAGATTGAGTGTGACTCTAGTTGACAACGTGACCTTTCTATCGATGTGCAAAACATTTGAGTCTTGCTCTTATTCTTATTATCATAAACAACCTGGCTGGTGTGAGACTTTGGGAGAGATGTAAGGTAGTCTTCATGTCATTAATGATTATTAAGAGGATGTGTGGTTCATCTCTTTAGACAGGAGAAGAGCAGCCGACCAGGGATATAAGACATGATGCGACTATTCTCCAGATCTGTTGCGTTATGGAGGCGTGTGAGTGTTTCTGGGACTCGAACCTTTCCCACTGGACACGTCGTCTCTCCCCGTGGCTTCAGCTCTGGGCGTTTACTGAGGACAGATGCAAACCAGCCGGACCATGGGGACAAAATAGATTTGGACTTGTGGAAGTCTGTGATGAGGTCCCAGACGGTAGCGGATGAAAGCCTTGAGGACGATAAAGAGCAGGTGAAGAAAGGGGACTCGACGGATTCTCCAACGAGCGGCTGCGTACTGGTGGCCACTCGGGAGCTGGTCTCCATGTGGCGCCAGGCGGGGAAGCTGGTTCCGGACAAGATGACCGACCAGGACGTCCAGACGTTAGCAGAACTCTCCACAAAGTCTTCCAAGAAGAAGTACCTCAAATTCCTAGCCATCCGGGAGGGCCACAAGAAGAAGGACAAGGAGAAGCAAGAGAAGAAGAGGTCCGAGAGGGAGCAGCGCTTAGCCGAGTGCCCCATGACCGAAGATAACCGACCGCCCCTGAAGAACTCGTTCTTGGTTCAGTACCGCGACCACTGGCTGGACCGCCTGCTGGGCTGGCGCGGAGCCCAGGCCATGCGCTTTGGTCAGCCGCTGGTATTCGACATGAGTTACGAGGCGCACATGAACCCGCAGGAGTTGGCCAACGCGGTGTCCCAGATGTTGGAGGTGGAGAGCTGTAACCGCCGGGCCCACGACCCCTTCCACCTCCACCTCTGCAACCTGCAGCCGGACGGGGGCTACCGGCAGCAGCTGGTCAATCGCTACGGCGCAGATGCCTGGGACCGCCTCCTCATCACAGAGACACCACTGCGCCATGTGGATGTGTTTCCACGGGAACGGCTTGTCTACCTCACAGCCGACTCCCCCAACGTCCTACGGACCTTCGACCCGTCCAAGGTGTACGTGGTGGGGGCGTTGGTGGACCGCTCTGTCCAATCGGGACTGTCCTTTGCCAACGCTAAGCGGCTGCAGCTGGCTACGGCGCGCCTCCCCCTGGACCAGTTCCTCCGCTGGGAGATCGGAGCCAAGACCCTGACGCTGGACCAGATGATCCGCATCCTGCTGGCCATCAAGGACACGGGCAGCTGGGAGCAGGCGCTCGCCTTCGTCCCCAAGAGGAAACACGACGGGTTCTACCCAGGAACACCGCAGAGAGGAAGGGGCGGCTCCGCAGGGAGGGACCGGGGAGACAGAGACCCCCGCAGGGACCCGAGAGACTGGCAGGGTTCGGCTCGTGAGCCTTGGGGTGCTGGGGGAGGTGGTCAGGACCGGGGGGTAAACAGCAAGGGGGTGGGGCTGGCCTCGGAGAGAGAGCATAAACTGCCTGTTGCCAGGATACGACCGACCCAGAAGAAGACAGAGGAAAGTAGGAGGACCGATAGGATGCGAACACCGTGGTATCAGCAGGACTAAAGACTTGTAGAGCTGGTCATAGACCTGCACATTACTGTTCCCACTCTGTTCTAGAACTTAAGTTCTATTCTGAACTGAGGATGGACAAAGTTTTCTAGCTCCAAGCTTGTTGTGATCAAAATCCATATTGAATAAAACATCTATGCACTGCTGGGTTGAATTATAAATCAATGCACCATCAGTTCAACATTATTTTACGATATGAACACCGGTGCCAGGCTGAGATGACATCCAGCGTAGGAACCTGTTATGAATGAAGCGCTATTTGAATATGAATGATAAGACAAAAGGTAGAGTTTGCACATGGTGTAGTATAGCAAAGTAAATAGAGTATATAAAAGTATATAAACCTGGTTTATTGTGGTTTGAAACCCAAATCAGATACTAATCATTGAGTGGAACATGAGCAGATCAAAGTATACAATACTGTTGGTGCAGGATCACTCAAATGAAGTTCCAATAAGTTACCTGAAGACACCTCAATATGCATCATACACACACCTGTTTGAAAATAAGTTTGAAATGCAAATAAAGTTGTCATAAATAAACATAACTGCATAAACACACAAGCGGCAATACCATGGTCATCTGGAAGGCTTGAGATTCAAGTTGAGCTGCAGGACATCAGTCCTGACCTCCAGAGAAGAAAAAGCTAACGAAGGAAATGCACACGCTCCTCACCATTATTAAAAAAGTACAGGCAAAAAGGCAATACAAATATGTAATATTTTCACATTTGTATTGCCTTGCTGTGTCGATACGGTTATAAAATAATATTAATATGACCAATTCGATTTTCTATGCTCTTTTTAATTTCCCTGGTAGGTAATAAAGTGTTTTCAACAGAGTACTACACCGCTAGACTGCGGCCAGTGAAAATAGACCAGCGATCTTGACCAGGATTGAAATAAAAAAGGATAAAGTGTTTATAAAAAGTTGAACTTAATGACCATCATCACTCCATAAATAACATGATATTGACGGAGCTGACCAGTTAATAAATTGGTCTCGCGACACACTGCCTCTCCACGCATCACCTAGTAAAACCACATTTCCCAGAGTTCATTGCTGCACTCTGAAAGTGGTATCTGAAATGAACTTGGTCTGCTGGGGAGGTCAGGTGACTAGAGCACGATGAGGTCGCCGGAGCACCGCTCGCAACAGTTGAACGTGATGTTCTCGTAGCGTGTGTACGGATGGAACCTCCCGATGCTCTTCTGATTGGCCAGGAAGCTGGGCGGGGCGGAGTCAGAGAAGGAGGGCTCCGCCTCGCTGTTGGGGGAGGAGACAGGAGCCAGAGTCTTCAACACCTAAGAGGAGGAGGAGAAACAGGTTTAGTATGGACCTACCATGTGTAGTTGCTGTTTTGTGTTCGCTTCATGGTGGACAGAGAGAGAGAAAAAAGTTTCACTGTCAACAATGAAACGTCAAAAATGCTACAATGTAATTTACAGGCATACAGTGTTATGTCATCGTGTGTCCTAGCTAAGGATATAAAAATGTATTAGCAATATGTCGGCGACAGCCATCCTAATTTGAAACAGCGATTGTATATCCCAACCATGGGAGTATAATCACAACAGTTGTTGTCAGTTGCTGTTTGTAGAAGGACCTGACAGCAACGCAACAATCGTAGACCACGTCAGCTCTTTCAAAACTCTGTTTTCATGCGTTGACCCTGTCCACACTAGAACGATATATACACATCCTAAATACATGATGTATTACCTTCTCAGCCATCTTCTCCGCGGGTGTGTTGCAGACATGAGCCGTGCTGGTGGCTCCGCTGCTCTTCCCCACGTTGCCCAGCAGGTGGCTGCTGATGGCGTGGGCCAGCCGGTCGTTGGCTGAGGCCAGCTCCCCCACGGTGAGGCTCTGTGTGCTGGGGTAGTAGGTCTGCTGCCGGCCCCACTGCAGGGAGACCAGCAGCTCCTCCAGACACCTGGGTTACAAGAACATACATTCAAAATGTATAACATAAATAATAATACATAATATACAAGACATACTGTAGCATACATTATGTAATAATGATAAATAATATACAAGACATACTATAGCATACATTATGTAATAATGATAAATAATATACAAGACATACTATAACATACATTATGTAATAATTATAAATAATATACAAGAGCTACTACTATTTCATACAATATATATAATGATTAATAAAATGCAAGACATACTGTAACAAACATAATATAATATAGACAAAAAATATGCAAGCCATATTAAAACATACATTATAAAAGAGGTGTAGAGTATGTGTGGACATGTAAGTAAAGGAGGTATGATAGAAGTATAGATAGAGGTATAACTCAAAAAGGTTCATTTAGTCTAACTTGATATATTACCTTGTATGTTCATGTAAACAGACTAGTGATCATTTGTTTGTACCTGACATGTTTCGACTTCCTGCAGTCTCCTTCAGAAGCGTCCGCTGTTACTGTGACGCGTGTTGTGTCAGCTGATGTTATAGACAACCAACCGTCCCGCCAGAAGAGGCAGGGCGGCTGGTCCTCCGCTGTCCGTCCGTTCTATGGAGAACTGCATCCCAGGTGTGGGACAGCACACAACACGCGTCACAGTAACAGCGGACGCTTCTGAAGAAGACTGCAGGAAGTAGTCGAAACATGTCAGGTACAAACAAATCATCACTAGTCTGTTTACATGAACATACAAGGTAAGATAGAGGTATAGATAGTATGATAGAGATATAGGTAGAGATAGTTAGAGCTATAGTAAGAGGTATGGAGGTACCTGTGTGTGAGCACCATGCCTCTGGAGAACTCGTCTCTCTCTGACAGCAGGTCCTGGATGGCTCCCTGGGCCTCCCGGTTCTGACGCTGCAACGCTGCTCTACTATTGGTCAGCTCATCCGCCATCACCCTGAACACAAGTGTGCAACTCGTGTCATTAAACCAACAGCACACACGTCATTTATGTGAACTATTTTGGTACATCAGGGCCTTAAGCCTCTGAACCAATGAGAGACCTGGAGGCCAGGAACTTGCTCCTCCACACGTCTCCCTGGATGCTCATCCTCTCCAGCTGCTCCGCTGTGCTCCTCAGAGCCGCCGTCAGCGCCTCGTTCTCAAGCACCAGGTGGTTCTTCTCCCGAGAAGCCCGCTCAAACTGGTACTGCAGGTCATCCCCTACAGATGCCACTAGGAGGCGCTTCAGCTCGCGGTTCACCTGCGGAACACACAGCAGTTGGAGCTAGTTCGAGGTCGTTATAGCTAGTTTGAGGTAGTTAAAGTTATTAGGAGGTAGTTACAGCCAGTAGGATGTAGTTACATCTAATAGGAGGTAGTTAGAGCTAGTTAAACCTCACCTATGTCTGTGTACTCTGATCTGGTTGTTCAGTCTTGTCCTGGTTAGTGGTAGTGAGTGCTAGTTAGCTAGTGCTAGTTAGTTAGAGCTAGTGAGTGCTAGTTACCACAGTGTGTTCTCTGAGCTGGTTTGTAAGCCCCTCCTCATCCTGGTAAATACTTGTTAGTTAGACTAAGTTTGTGGTAGTAAGTGATAATTAGTTAGTACTAGTTAGTTAATGGTAGTTAGTTTGTGGTTAGTCTTACAAATCAGAATTTAGATTCATATCTTAAGGGGATCTGGCGAACACATTCTCGGCCAGCAGCAATAAACTCAGTCATAAACTGTAAAAGAGTGTCTGTAAAGGTTTCAAAATCAACACTGTGTAGAATGGTCAATGTAGAAATACACTTATTAAAATCCCCTACTGAAAGCTTCATCCACTCGTGCGAATGACTTTCTCCCCAGAAGTTCTGCTTTAACAAAGTAGGATGGCTCTATCCCAGATTAGTTAGTGGTAGTAAGTTAGTACTAGTTAGTTAGTGCTGGTTACCTCAGTCTGTACTCTGAGCTGGTTAGTCAACCCTTCCTTGTCCTGGTCAGAGTTAGTAAGTGTTAGTTAGTGCTAGTTAGTGCTGGTTACCTCAGTCTGTACTCTGAGCTGGTTAGTCAACCCCTCCTTGTCCTGGTCAGAGTTAGTAAGTGTTAGTTAGTGCTAGTTAGTGCTGGTTACCTCCGTCTGTACTCTGAGCTGGTTGATCAGCCCCTCCTTCTCTTGCAGCAGGCGGCGTTCTGAGTTCTTCAGTTTCTCCTCGGCGGCGCGGTGGTCGTCCACCGGGGGAGGGGAGGGGG
>OMKX01090500.1:0-12542 GCA_900302425.1 Brosme brosme
GGAAGGCAGACTTTATTTTTGTTTCCTCATATATTCATTTATATGCAATTACATTAAAATGTTCATCCACATTTTCACTCACAGATGAAGCAACGCACATAAATCCAAGCCTACTCGGCATCTAGCCAGCATTCATCTACTGTGAACAGAAATCCCCTAAAGATAGTGGAATAATTGTGCAGAATTGAAGAAGCTGAGGAAGAGGAGCCCCTTCTCCCCGATGAAGAGGGAGGAGCGTGTTCACTTCATCTTCCTGCACTGACAGTTTCGCACTTCTCCACCAGTCAGCATGTTTAAGGGGGTAAACAAAGGTAGTGAAAGGGATGGTAAGCAAAGCAGTTAACTCTGGGTGAGTCCTGGGTGTCCTTGAAACTGTATGGACTGGCAGTGCAGTGTCAAGACTGGGGTACCGGGAAGTCGGGAACAGATACAGTTGCAGGTATATCATCTCAAGTTGTCATTTAAATGGTCACGCTATGCCACATGATAAATCCAAAACAGTGACGTTCTGATTCAGACGTTATCGGTGCAATGCAGCACATCATGAGGGCCCATACAGACAATGATACGAACGCCTGAGGAATATTTTAGTGTGAATGTCTAATAGTGCTTGCAATGCATCCCCAAACCCACTACCAACTTATAACAATTTATATGGAGTTATAATATATTGTGTCTATTCTGTAACAGTGTGGCTCAGATGTGCCTATGCCTCTAGTAGTCTAACTGATCCAGCATTCTGTGTTTTTATTGGATGGATTTGCAGGCTTGACATCAGACTAAGCCCACAGTCTTCTCCTGTGAAGTGCAAATGAGGCTATAATTTGATTACACACACGATATACAGACAGGAGTATTGCGCAGCCTACAGAGTCTGCAGTGGTTACATGGATGACAAAATGGGCAAATAAGTTAATTGCGCATTTAAGGATACGTAGGCCTGTATGAAAATATATAGTGTTGTCCATTTATTTTGAGCATACAGTAAATGATAACAAAAAAAAATACCTGAGGGGGATTATAATACCTAGTGGTTTTCCTCTGTAACAATGCGATATACAGGAGTATAATTATTCTGTGATGGAACAGAACCTCAACCAGTTTTCAGTAAACCATTGCCTCATTGGACAGTTACAAGCAGGATTGTGTAGAAATGCATGTGTATTTAAAAGCGTTGGTTAAATACACAAATGTATTTAACTACACTAAATACACAAATGTATTTAACCAAAGTGATACAAATTGTGAAATATATAATCTGAATTTAAAAACCACAATGTGCGTGCCGCACACTCATCTTTTCTCTCTCTTCTCCCGCTTCACACTTAGGTTCTAAATGCAGCATGACAAGCTCCTGCAAGAGGCTGGCATGCTGCGTGCGTAATCCTCCTAATGTATTCTCCTTCTCTCTTCCCCATCGCTTCCTTCCTTCCTCCCTCCTGCAGCCTCCCAAAGTGCCATGCTGCGGAGAGATGTCAAGTCCTTTAAGTGATCTAGGACATTGTGGGCCACCGTAGGGGCAGCGCCGGCGCATCCATATAGGCGAACTAGGCAATTGCCAAGAGCGGCACTTTGGCAAGGGTGGCAAAATGTGGGCCAATCAGGGGCCAGCTATTAAAAAAATAAATGTGACAATCACTCTGCACCTGCAGCCACTTCCCTCCACCTCTCGCCCCCAGCTCTCATGAGCTACAAAATTAAAGCAGGCTGTAGCCAGCGTGTCCATATTGGCGAACTAGCACTGCACGAAAATACGGATTTTCGGCCCTGTGAACATCACTAATTCCTGGCAGTTAACGACGATTTACACCCTGTGAAGTTTGCGTACGCCTGTGCCACAGAGCTGCCAACTCTCACACATTGAGGGTGAGACTCACGCAAATGACCATCTTCACAAGCTCTCACGCCACACCTCCTATTACTCGTTCAAATTACACGCTTTTTCGCTAATACGCAAACTTTTTCAACAATACATCCTCATATATATTCATACGATGCACGCCCAAGCCTCAGTTTGAACTGTGCAGAGTTCTTTGAAATCTGACCTCGACCGTACGCAGACAGAACGGAGCGCACTGAGCTCGGCTTCGAGCATTCTGATTGGCTGGGGGTTTGAGCGATCTAATTGGCTTGGGTGGATGAGCGATCTGATTGTCTGGGGTTTTCGAGCGATCGGATTGGCTGGGGTTTCCGAGCCAGCAGACTGGCTGGGGTTTTCAGGCCATCGGACTGGCTGGGATTTTCGAGCAATCCGATTTGCTGGGGTTTTCGAGGAATTTGATTGGCTGGGGTTTTCGAGGAATCGGATTGGCTGGGGTTTTCGAGCGATCGGACTGGCTGGGGTTATCGAGCGATCATACTGGCTGGGGTTTTCGAGCGATGAGAATAGAAGATTACCATTGGTGAAGTAGGCCTACCAATCCGCTATTGTGATCAACAGGCGGCTCAAGTTGTTCCATGGAGAGAAATACTCACAATTTCACAATATTAGACATACACTAACCCAATAAAGGGCACACAGGTTCGTTCACTAATGGAAGTCAAAGACGTGTGGCTTCCATTATCAAAATCTTGCTTGAACATCTACTTCAAGCAAGATTCCGGCTGTGAACTTGACCAGCTGTCTAATCAACACCAAGATAAACATTGCGCACCAATCAGGGAGGGATATAAGAGACAGCTCCATGGATACACAATATGAAACACCCGGTTTTCGAATATTCAGCTACCTTCTATGGTCAAAGTCATTCGCTTGGTTTAACCATTAAGGTTTGACCATAATACGTTCGCCTGTTCATCTCTGTTGCTGTCGCAGTATTTTGGCGTGAGAATTGTTTGGGCAGCGTGAGAGCGTGAGGCTGAAAGTGTGTGTAGGGGAAACTTTTAAAACACCCTCTGTGCCAGCACACGTCTTATGCACATTCTTCTTTTACGTTGATCGTCAGAAGCCCTGATTACGCCGTGGATTCTGGCTGCTTCTCACTGAAGGAGTCTGGTGTTAACTGGGATACTGTATGTTTTAACCTTCAACTAAACTCATAATTAAAGCTCACGCAAAATACCTTTTCTTTTTGACATATCCACACGCAGCCTCTCCCATGTGATACCTCAGATGCTACAGGAACTGAGGTGTCTACCCAAGGCCAAATCTGTAGCCTGCTCTCTTAAGAATGAAATGGGTCTTTTTCTCTTTGCTCTCTTTTTCAAAAGGAGATATATATATATACACATTTCTATATTAGCACTTCAAGTCCTGGAGCCGCTACATAGTAGAACACCATTGTCTATGATGTGCTCACTTTAAAGTAATACTGCCCTCTCACTGCTAGAGTTCAAAAAGTCATAGTACCTTTTGATGTTTACATTAGCTTAATCAAAGTGTTATTATGGAACAAAATTCTAAGTCTAGTTTGAAAATATTGGTCGAGTGTCCGCTAACGTACCCACACTTAATGCAATATAAATAAACGGTGAGGATGAAATTGGATTCGTTTTTTGGCTGCTTCATTGTTTTGCAGAGAAAGTACTGTGCCGGTGTGGCTGTGATGTTGGGAGATGTGGTTTGCATCCCAACAGTGTAGGAAATATACTGACAGGGTCTACTCTCTTCACCTAGCCTCGAGTCATGAGAAACACCATTTGATTATTAAACAGGCTGCGCCAGCGGAATACTTGTACCAATCATTAAGCCTATTAAATGTCTAATAGCTTCATCACCACCCTTCAGAGTGCAGGTTAAGATCTTTCGCAGGGGTTGTCAGATTATTTCTCACTTCACAAACTTTCATGCCACCTACCAACCAAAGAACATTGGTTTACCGTAAAGTCTACCACTACTCCATCACCCCCACCCAAAAAAAAGGTCCTGAATATAATCTTAATAAGCATAATGTGAATGTAACGTCTAAGCATAGTCTTCCTCTATTGCAGGAGGCAGGCATTACCCACCCACATATTTAGTCTTTGTCCTTGGATAATTATAGCCACCAGCACAGGGTTAATTAAACTGAAATAGGTGGTGCAGCGAGTTCAACCGAAGCACAGCGCTGCAGAATGGGGATACAATATCCATCTAGAAGGAATGACTCGATTGCTAACAGTGACATGCGCATTTATCCACTTTTCCATTTCCAGGGCTGCAGGTGATAGGCAAGGCATTTCCACTGCCAATTACAACGGTGAACATTTTGAAAGTACTTTATGTACAATTGTAAACCATCCTACAGATTAAAAGTTGACCTTGCATCGTGTATTAAACATAAAATATGAATGCACAACAGATTATCATATATGTAAAACCAGTATTTCCCCTCTACAGGATAATGGGGAAAAAATACAAAGAAACACTTCAAGGACTTCCAAATGGCATAATTTGTCAGGGATGATTTACCAGCTATTTAATAGGCTAAAGAAAAGACTTGAAAATCTGATTAATTTGAGATAACTTTATTTACAAAGACAGTTAGGGAACTCCCATTCTTTGAAACGAATAGAACTCTGGTGGACCCACGTGTTCCATCTGCAGACCTGATTAAAAAAACAAAAAAAAAAAACATCAGTTGCATGAGGACTGTAGACCTATATTAAGAATACATTAAAGAAACATCATTTCTAGTAACCGCCGGCAATGCATAATGTGACAACCGCCTCAGACCTGCAGGTTCCTTCTGAGAGACAGAGCGAGCGAGAGATTTTTTTATATATATATAAATTAACGTATGCACTAAACTGTCAAGAGTATTTGCCCAGCTTATCTAAACATTCATCCAATATGGACCCATATGACTTCACTGCTGTCAAACCCAGAAACACATGTAATGCATTTAGAGCGGTTCCTTTGAGGAAACAATATTTTGAAAGATATTGCCAGAGACAATTATTGAAGCAATCATTCAAGAATATAATTTTGCCAACCAAATAGAAAAGTGGCTAATGGGCAGGATATGGAATGTAAACCAACTGACCTTGGCTGCAGCAAAGCAACATCACATCACTTCACTTCTTGAGGATCTGGTGTCTGACGACAATGAAGGGGAATGCAAAGCCACTTCCAAAGAACACCACCATCATGCCCAGCAGGCGCCATTTGTTGTCCACAGAAAATGGCAGGTTCTGAAAGAATAAAATATATCAGGAACATGACTTGCCCAAAGCCTTCATTTTGGGTGCAGATTTTTAATGAACATAAGTCAAGCGCAACTGCTCCACAAAAGGTTACATAGGTTTTTAGTTTTTTAAATAGTTAAATAGGGTTAAATATTAGATAAATAATAGTACTATGGATTGATCCTGGTCTGTTAATTGCTACTGGCAGTATTGGGTACCAGGTAATATCAATCAAACAATCAGGGTGGGAATAGCTCAAACAAGAGTTTTACAATTTTGCTGTGAATGTTGACATGTGGGGCTTTGTGAAAATCTATTAGAACCACCGGTATATGTATTGATTGATTTTATTAAAACCTTTGGCTGTCTAGAACAGTGTTGTGTAGATTCAGATAACTGGATGAACATGACTTAACTGGGTGTGACTGGTTCACTGGGCTTTAGTCCAGTGGGACTGTTTGTCAGCACACGACGGGTTAGGATTACATTTCAGTTCTACATCTACGTGATCACTAAATATTGTCAAACCACGTGTACATTTTCTAACAAACATATACACATTAAATAAAAACCATATGCAGAACACCATCTATTGATTTATATATAACTAAGAGCAAAAGCAGTGAGACATCATCAAGGTGATGATGTTTCAGTTTGGCACCAGTATTAAGGGATTCTTAAACCTGCTTCGTAAAAAGTACAGCTTGAGCTGAATTTAGTCAAATTTCTTGCAAAGAGGATAATTGAATGCACAGGTGAACAATGGAATCAAAGCCGAAACAAAGCATTGGTGAGTTAAGCTGAATTCACCGTTCTAGGTAACCCATGTTTGGAAAGAACCGGGACTCAGCGACAGAATGCAGATCTTAGCAGAGCTGACTGGTTTATACTTTAACATCACGTTAACGTGTACGCATTGGAGCATTTCTGACCCCAAAAGTACCTGAACCGAAGAGCAAATACGGAAACGGAATCACGTGACGGAGTCTGCTCCATTGAATATAGGTTGAAAAATCATTAAAACGTACTGCTGAAAAGCAAACGGTATATCAGAACCAACTGAAAATACAGTGTTTTGATTATGCCAGGTGCTTTCATTTATTCTCATGTCCAGCTGTCAAAAAAAACTAGAAAACACAACACCTGCTCCCCGCTCTACAGCAATTATTTGACCCATTCCTCTGCATAGAAGGGCGACGCGTTGCTATGCTCTGGGAGGACTGCAGGTCAACGCCTGGCAAATCGGTCTTGTACGGTCTCTGAGTAGCGACGTGGATTTTTGTGGATCTTCGCATACGTGCAGGACGTAGAAGTGTGATATGGCTTTTAGCGGGCGAAGGCCTGCTTAGCCTAACTGGTAATGGTTTGTTATTTGCTGGCACTGGGTGCACTACAATTTTTGAGCAGCTCAATTTAATAATTAATAGAGAAAGGCAACATCAACTGCATAGGATTGTTGATTTTAGTTTGTTTCATTGAGAATACAATTACAAAATAAGCATTTCTAAAGCTTGAACGACAGATCGTGCTCTATTGTGTGCATTGTGCATTGATACATGCATACAGCATGTATCAATGTGTTGTATTACTGCTTACACATACTGGAAATACATGTCCATTGATCGCTAAACAGGTACCAGTGCTTATCGTGTTTCTTCCAAAATATCAATTAAAAAATTGATGTCTACTTTCACATTGGATAAGCATAGATATGGCCTAGTAGTGATGTCATATCAGTGTGACCTTAGAACATTCACCTGAGGGAACTTCATTCAGTGTAAGTGCTCGTTTATCATCAGTTAATTGAATGTGGAACCTTAAAACTAAACGTAAGAACCGTTTAAATAATAATCGAAATTAGCAATTTATCTTTATACATGTACCAAGTTTTGGAGAGAGCCCCTTACCGGGTTAGCTTATGCTAACGATGCAAGCATACTATCCACTACTGTATGCAAGGAAACGACCGTGATCGGTAGGTTTCTTTAATCATACACATACAAAATGTACTATGAACTTACGAAGGGCGTAAAGGAAACCAGAATATTGTTAATATATCGCTGGTACGAGAATATTATTAACAAGCATGTCGCTGAAATGACCTCCAAGCGGGCGCTTGCTAACAACAAGGCCCAGTCACTCTGCGAGTTTCATTAAAAGCCTTAAAATACTAATTTAAGAAGTATATTACCTTTCCTGGTCCCTCCCCATAGTGTGAAGAACGAACAGCCGATGTCGTGAAGCGACGCACTGCCTGTCCAAACATGATTATATTGTTAATTTGTTGCTGTCACAGAAGTACAGAACAGTTCTCCTTGCGACCTTCTTTCTGCTAGTGAGACCGGCGCACACGATTCTGGTAAGCAATCCAGAAGGACGTTGGGAAATGTAGTTCTTATATTGTAGTCGTGCCGTTCAATTGTTTATTTATTGTTTTAAAATCTACCGTCTTCACTATTGTTGAAACAGCAAGGTGGGCAGACTCTATTTCATAATGAAGGTTAGTCTTATAGATGCTATATTTATTTTTACGTTTTTGTGCATTTTGGGCTGAATCGTCAGTGTATGGCATACCAAATTGAACTATCAATTTTACTGTGGGGTAAGTTAATATAACATAGGCTTATTATAAATCCTTATTTTTAAGATGGAATGATAATACCCCAGCGCAGGGATTTAGTTAAGTTGCTGTTTTGGAGAAAAGCAACGTCCTAATAATGATTGCATGGCACTGCTGACCTCACAGGGAAACAGGACATTGTCGTTTGTAGTCCATTTCATCAAGGGGGCGCAGGCTGGGGTCAGTTGATCTCGAGGGGCCATAAGACCATGTTAAGTACTATTCAACTTCAGTGGTTCTTCTGCCGGCGCTTTTTGGTATTTTTTGTCATAAACGAGTTGACAATGTTCATCCATCTGTTTTTACCGGTCAGAATAAAGTATAACCACTGAACGCATAAGACACACACTTCAGCAAAGAACATTGCAATTATTTACTTGACTTTGTGAAATAAATGACAAAAGCCCTCTCTGACAGGCATCTAGAATTATATTGGGAAACCTGAATTGGGCATATTTATATATACATACATTTATATGTAAATATATATATGTATTATCATTTATTTTGCAATATTGATTGTCACTATTATGAAATAAGGTTAGATATATCCACATTGATGTGGCATTATAAGTCTGTGTATCATCATTTGCGAAAAATAGGAACACATGAAACAAGCTGCTTCTGCAGCACTTGAGACTCCTTGGACTGGTCCCCATACCAGTAGCAAAACAGGGTCACGCTGGTGCAAGGTGTTATTTACTTGGCGCAGGTCTCTGCCGCTGCACAGTGCTCTCAAGCTCTTATATATGTCCAGTGACTCCAACACTGTATAGCCCTCCTGTTTGCAGAGAGGCGCACAGTCATGCAGGCAAGCCCAGCATGGTGTCTCAGATTGTGGACTACCTCAATGGCAGGCAGAAGTATATCAGTCAGCAGGACACCCTGTCAGAGAGTGATCCAACGCAGACGCACCCCAGGACACTCAAGCTTCAGTCACTAATTATCTGCGCCTCCGCAATCCCTTCTGCTTCCACTGTGCCACCCCCAGAAGTCCTCTGATCCGATGTGGAGAATGGAGGGCATGGAGGAGGACAGTGGGTATAATACAATAATGAAAAAAATAATAAATACAGAGAAACAGCTACATTCATATCATCCATTAGTAGGTAATATTCTCATCGAGGTATAACATTAGTTCAATGTGCTATTTGGAATTGTTCCTTAAACAAAATGTGTATTTTGTGTATGTTTTATTAATCATTTATAAAATAATAAAGAAGGAATTTCTTACTGCTTCTTTAACTTCGAGAGTTACAGCGTTACACTCACATATTAAACAAGGAGTTGAAGAGGGGAGTATTTTAGGATGGAATTGGTTTAATGGCACATTTGTTCTGTGTGTGAATAAACAGTTTAATGTCAGGCCTAAATGTCTTTGACCCTCAAATGGAAATTTCATCAATTAGATTCAGCCCAGGCATGCCTTATATCTGATTTGCAATCTACGGGGTCGCATTTAATTTAGAAAAACCTTACCCTTATCAGTGGCAGAATAACCAATTTCCATTACTTTTAAGAGAAATCCTTTGAATCATTTGTTATAACATTACTAGTGATTGATATGGGACCCAATACTTAAATAACAGTACACTTGAAACCTGGTTGCAAATATGAATCCTAATCATATTTGTTAACTTTGAACAAAGATGTTATGTAAACATTTTTTAATACATTTGTTAGTTTCCAGAATGGAAAGACATTCTCGAATGGCAAACTTAAGTTTTGTATGTCCTGCTAAACGGTAACCTTTAATGATCTGGTGTTGGCCAAGGAAAAGTGAGTGTATATTGTGATACAGACGGCCACAACAAGCTACTTGCCCCCTTCCGTCATGACCAGCCACATCCATCAAAGCAGGGTCATCCCCTGGCCTGTGGCCCCCTGTCTATCCTGTCATGCCAATGCAATCTGTTATAACCACATAAAGGATTGAAAAGAAGCCAGATATCTGCCTAGTAGTTATTGCCAAACAAATAATGTCAAAAGGCCATGGATCTTTTATATCTGTTCAGTCAGAGAAAAGTGTGGAAATCACAGTCCTGAAATAAATGTTTTCCCCCCTCTTAGCTAGGATTGCTGTTGTTGTTACCATTGTTGTTGTTGCCTGTGTTTGCTTTTATTGTAATCGACTTTCACTGATTTATGAACAAAGCTTTTTAGATAAATTGTTTTGTCAATTGGTTTGTGATAATCCTTGGTTTGAAAAAGAACCAATACAAAGATACTGGCTGCACCCAAACACAGGCTGTCGTTCTAACAACACGTCCTCACATTTGAGAGCGCAATTACCATCCAGTGATACTCTAGCTCAATCAGATCTGTAAACAAACCCATAATCAACCATGCGCATGATTATGCATACTAATGTGGACGTTTGTATGAACGGCCAATCTGTGCATATAATCTGTACATGATATCACTCCCTGATTTGATTCGAGGATTCTCTTTGTTAATGCACATCATGCTCGTAATAAATCACTCACATTTTTGTTTTTCATTAGGAAAACCCCCTACCCCAAAAAAATGCTGTGTGTCTATTTAAAAATCTGCGAAACAGAAGTTCAATGGATGTTTGAATAAATACAAGCAATTAAGTCCAGCAGGAGACACTTGTTCTGATGACCTCAGTGTTCTATCATCACTGTTTACAAAATGCTCTGCTCTGTTTTCATTGGGCAACTTCATAACAAGAAGTGGGCTGCTATGTTTTTGGGTGTAAAACATTACAGAGGTCACATGATAACTCGCTCACACATACAAGGGTCTAGTTTGAAGGTTATCTGCAGTCCTCTTGAAGGATTCATGGAGTAGAGTAAAATGAAGAACTATTTTTTTGCATCTCACACGAAAATTTCAACAGTTTCTCCAAGCTGTTTTGTGTCTTTATTCTAGTGCCAGAGGGGCTCTTGAACCATTACCAGCTTGACCCCTCCACACACTGAGATTAATTAGAGCTCATGTACGCATTATGGTGACTATGGTTTTTTCATAACATGTACAAATTGGAAAGAGATTCAATAGAATATGAGGGAGTTTCTTGAAACCGTCATTAGCCCATCCACTGGGAGATAAATTACCAATGACATTGAACGTTTGGACCAGAGGCCACCAGAACAACAATTGTCCATACCTGGAGTAGTTCATTTTATCACACCTACTTGACCACACAGTAATGCGCCATTTATATATTTTAAATTATTATATCTATATATTATTACATTATGTTATTAGTATATTATTATATATCTGCACTTTGGCTTTGCCTTAAGAGCTGTCTTGAAGTGTTATGAGGTGTGAAAATGTATTCTTGTTTTCATGCATAGTACAAACCTTGTACTGAGGCGTTTTTAATTCCTTTTCACTGGAGTATGAAAATGTGTATGATGTATAACATAGTGAACCATATCTTATACATAATGCTATCCATCCATCTATCTATCTTCCGGTCCGTCCGTGTGTCTGTCTATCTGTCTATATATATATATCCGTCTATCTATCTGCATGACACAGCAAGTATGTAAATACTCAAGTTTTCCTTTCATTGGGCTACCAAAGTTTTTGTTTAATTTGGTCCAAATATGTTGCTAAAAAACATTAACTTATAGTCCCAATGTGTCAGATTGATCCTCTCCCCAGTTAGTAGGCAGAATAATTTCAGGATTCAAAAAACTCAATAACAGTGTTCTGTCCACTCTAATAGCTGTGTAACTGTAATGCCAACTATCGTAGCTCTGCTATGTGGGTGGCGTGAGTGGGAGGGGTTTTGGGAGTGTCGATAATACGATTATTGTCAACAAAGAGAGAGGTATGGGCTGGCCAGTACTTTCTATTTGTAGAACTTATCAGTTACAGGATGTGATTTTATTGATACAATGTTTTAAATTGCTTGTTGAAATGTTACACATTGCAACTTTAACCGCACATGTTGTCCATTGTCTGTTGTCTGTGTTTCTCTTAAGTTCCTTTAACCAGGAGGCATATGGGTTTTTTATGGGTTGTTTTGCTCATTCACCAGGTTGGAGGCATCACATTTAGAACATCACAAGATATAAAAAATCTCTCTCTGAAGTGTTATGCTTCTGAAATAGTTTTGTTGTATCTGCAGAAAAATCATAAAAAAAAAACGATAACTTTGTGATTGAATTGTGACTACTAGAGCATGCAATCTGGGTATTATATTGTGCACAAACAAGGAATTATATATCATGGCAGATGTTAGTGTATGATTACCAGTCCCCATTCTTGTATATTTTCTCTGTGTGTCATTTTGTGTGTATGAAAACCACTCTTGACAATCCCAGCACTCCATTAAAAATGAGCTCCTGCTTTAACACCCTGTCAACCATGAGACAAACGGCCACAAAGCCACCTGTCAGTGTCCCCCATTCAGGAGAGCACCAGGCCAACCGAGGACTGACCGGGAGCATCTGTGACAGTGTTTGTGTCTCATACGCTAATGAGAGCTGTCAAGCCGTCAGATCACTCCCGCTGCCCGCAGACGTTTACAATGGCACCTTCAATTTGGCTCCCTTGAGTGACGTTACTAAACACGGTGGCAAATAGGACACAAAGTGTGCCAGGGTACATTTGTATGTGCACTGGCAGACACACAGGCATGCACACACACACACACACACACACACACACACACACGAACACACACACACACACACACACACACACACACACACACACACACACACACACACACACACACACACACACACACACACACACACACACACACACACACACACACACACACACACACACCCCGAGGAGAACATGCAGATCACAGGACCTGCATGAGTGT
>OMKX01090515.1:0-10115 GCA_900302425.1 Brosme brosme
TACACATATATACAGTACACACACACACACACACACACAGTACACACACACACACACACACACACGTATGTATTGTATGATTTTTGGATGAACTGTCATAGCCGCATGAGCAAAACATGAGAATTGCAATATATACTGTATATATATATTGCTATTCTCATGTTTTGCTCATGCGGCTATGACAGTTCATCCAAAAATCATAGTCATACACTAAATGGCGGGTCAAATTATTCTGTTAGACATAAACGTAAAGCTATGTTTCAAATGTAGGCTAGGCCTATGTCAAATTTTTTGTTGGAACTTGGTCCATTTTCTGTCTGGTAACCCATTTTTGCATTATTGTGATTTTAATAAATGTGCCAGAATCATTTGCTTCAGTGAGCAAATAAAGAGAAAATTATTCAAAAGTTTTCTTGGGAAAACTTCCACCCCCAAAATATATTTTTAAATACCTTTGTATTCCTAACCCAAATTTAAAGATAGCATTTTTTAGACAAACCAAAACATTTGTTCATCTTAACTGTGTCTCTGATATCAATTTCGATTGATTTGTTTTAAAAGATGGGGGTCTCCAGCCCCCATCTCTCCTCCTCAAGGAGCAGACTGTAGTGCAGCTTTAAAATAGCCCACAATGCCTTGCGGTGTCCCAGTTACTACGTCAGGTATTTACCAGTAAGAGATGGGGAGAGGGACATTTTCCGCAGTATATTGGTAACACCGCAAGGGCTGAAGCACAGGACAACTTCAAACTTTCCGGAGGCGAACCAAACGGTAATACATATTTTATCGTATTTGTTCTTTTATTCTTTGTACTGCTAAGCTGATGTTACTTAGTCGCATCTGGTTGAAGGTAAAGTGGTGGAGAGGAAGACATTGGCGGAATTCCTTCAATCACATATTTTTCCATAAAGTTCAAGCTGGATACGAAGGGTAAAGTGGACTCCGATTTCAGTTAGGCTATAGCCTAATATATAGCTTATATATAAATGTAAAACTATTAGGCTAATTTTATCCAGGGATGAGCCGAAGCTCAGCCACAATACCATGTGAGTACATATAACGGAATATTATGCCAAGAGTCAGCAGGCTAGTCTAATAGTTAAGCCATATTTCTTCAACTCAATGCAATACGCCTCGATTTGTGTATTTTGGCTAATGATTATGTCAATCTTAACAAACCTATTCATAAGTAGGAACCTGCATCATTGTGATGAAGTATCACGTCTGAAATCCGCATCTCTTGATGAACAAGCCAGCTCTGCTCTTGAGACCCAGCAAGATCTTCTTGTTGGATTTGCTTTATTTCATTATACACTTCACAAAGTAAATGGAATATCAAATCGTTTGAAACGTGAAAGTACAGAGTAAACCCTTGAAGTTAAACATTATTTCGGAAAGTTAGTAGTTTAGTTGGCATGTTAACTCAGATGTTGGCAAGTCGATCACTTTTTTGAGTCCAGCTTTTGTTTTTGTTCTGAATCACGGTATATAATATAAATATATATATATATAATATTGTCCAAGTCATTTTATTCAGACTATATCATTGAATATTAGTGTAGGCTACATAGTGGAGCGACAGTCCTATATTTACAGCGAATCATCTTCCAAAAAGTAGGCTATGGATGTATGCAATGTCGTTGCAATGTAATGTGAAATTAAACAATTAAATGCATGCTTGAAGTTGGCCTACCTCAAACAAAACCTACTAGCATGTTTGGAGGCGTACTGTTGTTTTGCCTGCTGCTGCTGTTGGCAGTGAAAGCCTGCCTTGAGAGAGTGGTAAACATGGCACTGGAACAAAGGCGGCATTATTGATGGCTAAAACGTGCCGTCCAGATGTTCATGGTTCTGCCAGCACTGACCTCTGGGACGGAGTGGGGGCTGATCTGGATTCTGGAGGCTAATAGTTTAACAGCCGTGCAGGCTGCTTGCACCAGGGGACTCAGGACATTTTGCAGGGGCTCAGGGCTTTCATACTAGACATGCGATTTAATTGAACTCCTATGACTTTATAGATCTTCAGATTGGAATTGTATCCTAAATTCAAAGCTACTGCATAGTACATCTTCCAGCTCCCATACAGCTACATCTGGCTACATGTTGCCAGTAGTACAGCTGTTGTTACTCTGGCAACTTTCTGCAACTGTTGAATCTTTGTAACCGTTGCTGGTTCTGCTGTATAACATTTGACTGTTCTACATGACACAATATACACTATACAAGTAACCTAACAGAAAAAAACATGTGTTCATTTGGAATCATTTTACGAGTTTCCCCATTTAATGTTGCAAATGTCAACTCACAATAGTCATAAAACGTCATAACTCATTCATTATTGCGTTGAACTGTTCTAACACATGCAGAGACTAATATGATGCATCAGAATCAATAAACAGACCTCTTGGTTTTTTCTTTATTTATGAAAATAATATTTTTTTTGTGTCAATAATTCTTGTATTTAGAAATTTTATATATTCATCCCATATATTTGTCAAAAGTTGCCAATTGTAACCAAGAATAAGTCTCAGTGTGAAAAGCTTCTGTGATGCAGTCTCCTTAGATGGGTGGCAATGCTTCATGATCAAACGGAGTGACTTGTTAAACCAGACATCATACCCCATGGTCAAGGGACCCGTACTTCTCCATGCCTCTTAAAGTCACAGGCTGTTGCTCTCTTTGCCTGGGAATGCAGAGCCTGATTGTTGTTATCACAGCCTGAATGTTTTCCACACGTCACGATCAAGGCCCAGCTCTCTGCGTTTACTGTGGAACTGTATAAAAGCATGCAGGAGGTAGGGTTGTTTTGCATGCTATGTTTCTCATTCCCTTCCGGTTTTTGTATATTCCTTTTACATTTTGTATTTCTCTTCTTTTGACTTCATTTCTATATTTTCGTCTTAGTTTATTCCCCTTGTTTCTGCCAGTGCTGCAGCATGGAACAGCCTGTGCCGTGATAAGCTCTCCCCCTGAGATCTGTTTCACAAGTGGTCTGTTACCAATTACTGAAGAGTATAAACTCGTAGTAATAAAATGTTGCACCACACAGGAAGTACATTTGGAATTAAACCTTGTTTGGAAATGGATACTCAGGAGCTTTAAGTGCTAGAACCCATCCTTACTATCGACTACCAGCGAGTAAAAAGCTACCTGAGTGTCTTCAGGAGAAGAACGTTGTCCTGTGTTATGTCATTAGCTCAGAAATGTCCTTGCCCCCAAGTCTGCTGGTCCTTTTCTAAGTATTGACTCCATTTGTCTTTCATTGTAATGAACAATGGTCTGCACTTGCTTGGAAAGTGTTCATGAGCATCTATGAGTGCTTCGCTGGTGGAACTGCTCTGGTCTTGGTTCCAGGGGAATAGCCCAGCCTCCATGTATTCAATGGCTGCTTGTTTTACTCTCATGTGCCAGCATGCGGCAGTTTTGTAGGTTACTCATGTATGATACCTGTAATGCAAATATACATATATTTTGTAAAAATAATCCAACATTGTTGTTATTTACTGAAGAAGAAATAATAGTAAATGTGCCTCCTGCAGTACTATGGTTGAGGCCGGCTGTTCTGAAGTATTTGGGAAGGACAGAGACTTCTTATCCCCCTTAGCCAAGGAACTCCACACACACAGCCAGCGACTCCATCTCAGATGAACATGTTGGCATGTTGTTTAGCAATACGTGCTCCTCCACAGTCACTCAAAAGACCAAATCAACCATTGTGATTGTATTGTATTTAATGCTATTTCTTTTTCACTATAAATGCATTATTTGATCTGCACTCGAGCAGAATTCTCCCCCTCTCTTCCTCCATCTGCTGGAAGCCTTCCCAGTCGTGCGCTCCACTGAGGGATCAAGGGGAACGGGCGATGAGGGCACGCTTCCAAATGCTGGCACGGCCGTAGAGCCTGAAGGGAGTTAGCAGAGCTGCACATGGCAAGCTTCCCTATAGCACTGGGCTGGCCCGGCGCGACCTGCACCATAACAAACGGTGGTTGGTGTTTGGTTTGGAGGCAATAAAGATTTAAAGAATTGTTGGGTTTTTATTACTTGTGAATTATGAGTTATGAATTCTTTATTTGGATTAAACTTATCTTATAAAGTCATAGAGCAACATTGTTTATTTTCAATGTTAAATGTCCTCACACTCGCAGTCAAAGAGTGCACATTGTACAGTGCTCCACTGTACCAACAGATTGCTTTGTTAAGACCTTGTTGCTCTGGTCTGCTGCTCTATCCAATGTTGGGGTGGAGGCTAGAGAAGGTAAAGACCAGTGGGATTCACCTCACTCTGGTCTAACTAGAGAAGTTGGTGTTTAATGTTTTACAACTTATTTAAAGACTTATTTACTTGCCATGAAAGATATTGTGGTGCATGTGAACTTGTCCACATGCCAGCATTGTTTGCACACCTAAAGGCCCTGGTTCCTATCTTCATCTAACCGGTAATGCCGAACTTCAAACCGCCGGCCATGTTTTTTACATTTTACATTTTAGGGCATTTAGCAGACGCTTTTATCCAAAGCGACTTACAACGGTTCATATACACATTCACACACCGATTTGTGGAGTCAACCATGCAAGGCGACAGCCAGCTCGTCGGGAGCAGTTAGGGTTAGGTGCCTTGCTCAGAGACACCTCGACACTCAGCTTGATGATGCACTGGGTTTGCTTATCAGGCACAGCTTTAGATTGGTTTTATTCATGTCTTTCTAACAGAGATTCTGCATGGCTATTGTCAACTTTAAATCCTCCACCTCCCATTTTAAAGGTACATTATGTGTCATTGACACCAAGTGCAACATTAAATTTAGAGTCGAGCACAAATATTATATTTTGACATGACAAGCGATAACGCGTCCTACACTGTTAGTTGTTCAGCCAATGTATACGCTGCATTTTATTTACTGTTTGCAATTATAAACCAGCTCATGTGGCATCGGTCTTGTAATCCTTCTGGGCTCTGAAATATCTCAATCTTACATGCAGCTCAAAGATTTACCCATGTTTTAGCACAACTCTGGTCATGGAGTTTCTTTTAAAAGAGGACCGGCCTCAAAAGGTTGGGTGGAATCTCGTACAATCCCAGTTGATCCAGTCTGTTGCTTGCTTCCATGGCTGCAGCACGCTGTGTTTGTGTGGCAATTTGTCTCAATCTGGCAACCCGGAGTACTCAGAATAGTGAATTATAACGCACAGGACCAAACAAGCATTGTTGTTGGAGAAGCCAGTATTTTGAATATGCATGTTTCCTTAATCTCCGAGTTCATAGTCATTTTACGATTTAGTACAGTACATTTGTTACATATTATACCTTTAACTATGGAGTGATTCAAGGCTCAGTCCATGGCTCTTTAATATTCTCCATTTTTATGTTAGGTCTAATCTTTCATAAAGTCAACATCAGTTTCCATTTTTGCTCCATGGTCTATTTCTCGTTTTGACTTCCAACACGTATCCTGGCCAGAAAATAATCCTGCCTTACTGATTTATGAAACCACAATAGCAAAGATAAAAAACCTAAACATAATATACATTCACTGAACAAAGAGTATGAAAATAAAAAGCTAATTTGTGTGTTATGAAAACGCATTTTATGCCGAAACTATCTTGAAATATTGCATTTTCCACTTAGAATAAAAGGAATGTCAGCCATTTGTTTCAGGGTTGTTTCTGTGTTCAGGGGGGGAGTTGAGAGGGAGGGGACATTTTTTGATCGTTTAGTTAAAAACAAATCGGGCTCTCGTCTGCTGTTTCTCGCTCTCGCTCTCCAACTCGTGAATCTTACCTACACCTTTAACCTTTAACTTTCACTGTTTTGTTTTTTACTAACCTTTTGAAAAGTATTGATGGCCGTTTTGTTGTTGGCACGTTCAAATAAATAAATCCCTTCTGAAAGAAGCATGCATTGAGCCGATACAGTAACACAAGAAATGAAAAGCAAGATATTCGCGGGGACATCTTCTGTTCTAAAATACTGTAAAGTGCCTGAAAACTGTCTCACAGTATGATAGATCTTTCTTTTATACTGAACTACCTTGACTCTATGTAAGGAGACATGAGGGAGAGAAGGCTTTGGGTCACTGCAGGGCTGTCATGTCTGGGTTGTGGTCGGCTTGAGGCCGCTTCCTCTAATCCCACCACTTTCTTCCATTTAAGGGCAATCGGGATGAAAGACAAAATCACTTTGTAACCAGCTGTAAAGATGCCAAGAATGATCAACTCCTTCCTAGCAGCTACTACTTATGTGTTTACACGATTGCATGACACAGTTGTGTACTAGCAAACCATCATCGAAAATAGGCTTCAAAAGACTGGCTTGAGTGTTAAAATGCTAAATGTCCTCAGGGTACCAATCTAGCGTTGGTAGGTTATGTTGTGCCGGATAGTGTGTTGAATGTGTGCCTGAAGGCTGAACTATGTTGCTTCAGCTGTACCATGTCTGACCCTGTCTGGGTAATGGTCCAAACAGACTAAACCCATGGATCATTTCCTAGACAAACCACTAAATGACGCATAATGTGCAATCTTAAGGATTTCCTTTAGCCTGTTGTGCTTTCTTACTCATGCTCTGATGTTAATACCAAAATGTCTAAACGGTGATCCGCTTTGCTACAATGAGTTTGTCGAATTGAAAACATTCTATCATTGCACCAATTTACTAAAAGTTCCAAATGGCATGTACAAATATACATATTTTTTAAATATTTAAAAAAAATATTTTTTCATTTCAACTTGTTTATTTTTAATAACCACAAATTGTAATTTCGCAAAAAGTATCAAGGAAGCTAATTTGACTACAAATGACTGCTTATCCTTTATGCACTGAGAGCTACATCGCTCCATATCTCTGTTTAGTCTGTTCTGCTTGTATGAGGCTCTGTGTGAAGGGCATGTTTTAATCTTCCTTGTGCTTGCTTTAGTTTTGTCCTTCTCTCCCTCGGTATCATTAACTTTAACAGCCTTTTTTCTCTCCCTGCACATTTCCTGTCCTTTTCCTCCGTTTTAATTGCGTCATCATTGGTCTGCTCTCATGTGGTTTGTGAAACAAAAGCAGGAACTTGGCAGAGTCCTCGTTGGAAGGGTCTTCCTGCAAGCACCCCAACAGACCTAACACGTTTCTCAGGAAGAGAGCCCAGAAACTGGGTTGAATCCAAAGTCAATATTCCACATTATTAAGCAAAAGAAAGTTTTTGTATATTTAACTCATTCAACAGTCTGCTTTTTACCTTTACGGTTAGCGAAACGATTCTTCTCTCTACATAGAAGGATGTGATGTCACAGGAGAGACGACCAATCCAGGGCCTTGGAGAGCCTTGCCCTTCCTGACCTGTGTTTCCTGTTTTCCCCTCCACAGTGAGGTAGCTGACAGGACCCCCCCACGCCCAGAGGAGCCTCCAGCAGCCATGGGGCCCGCTGCCGACCGCTGAGCCGCATGGAGCTGAAGGTGTGGGTGGACGGGGTGCAGAGGGTGGTCTGCGGGGTCACCCAGGGAACCACCTGCCACGACGTGGTCATCGCCCTGGCCCAGGCCATAGGTAGGACCACCACCTGCGGTCTGGGATCTTTGGTTCTGCTGTGTTGTGAGTTCGTTTGAACACAAATTGGATGTTGTTAGATGAATATTTTTGGATTATTCAGAATTATTGAATTTGTAATGAGAAGTGTGATGAATATTTCTGGTGCTGATAACTGGGAACATCGTGTTTCCAAAGCAGGATTGCCCTGATGCCGTTAACCGTTGGTGGGCATCTTTGGCTGAATCGTTATTTTACTGCAGATCTAGAGAGATCTCTCACTGTGTGCGTGTGTGTGTGTGTGCTTGTGCGCGTGTGCGTGTTTGTGTGTGGTAACATAGTTGCCCAATTATGTTTATTCTATGAAAGCACTATATTGAGTATCTGACCTCATCCGAATAACAGAATATGTTATTCGGAATATGATTAATCAATTTATTAAACAAAACATTTGAGGAAAGCTGTAGGCTAGGTACACATTAGCCTGTACCCCTAGCCAGTAAGGCTACCTCCCTGTGTGCATCTGGTCGGCTGTGCTAAATGCTAAGCTAACATGTAAAGAACGTTGCACTCCAGTAGGAGTTCTTGTCGACCTCAGTATGTCTGTCAGCAGTGAAGCGACGAGGACCTGAGGGTGGTGGTGTGGGCCTGATATTTGAACCTTATTCTTAGAGCGGACGGGAACGACTTCTTCTACCATTAGTATTACAATATAGGGCCATGCGTCGCAAAACAGTGATTTGTGAATTAAAAACTCAAAACTCACCCTCCTCCATGGGCCGATGACAGTTTCTAACTCTGCGTGCCTCACCGGTCCTCTGGTATCCATGCCAGTGGTGTTTGTGAGTCCTTGATGCTTTACTCACCATCTCGCTCGTTGAGCTGCTAGTCCTCTAGAACCAGGCCCGGGCGTGGCATAGGTGGTCTAGGGGCATGATAGGGGCGCGGCCACCCATAGGGGTCCTTCCATAGGGGTCCTTCCATAGGGGTCCTTCCATAGGGGTCCTTCCATAGGGGTCCATCCATAGGGGTCCTTCCATAGGGGTCCTTCCATAGGGGTCCACCCATAGGGGTCCTTCCATAGGGGTCCTTCCATAGGGGTCCTTCCATAGGGGTCCACCCATAGGGGTCCTTCCATAGGGGTCCTTCCATAGGGGTCCTTCCATAGGGGTCCACCCATAGGGGTCCTTCCATAGGGGTCCTTCCATAGGGGTCCTTCCATAGGGGTCCTTCCATAGGGGTCCACCCATAGGGGTCCTTCCATAGGGGTCCACCCATAGCCTGTGGATGGAAAATATTATAAAAAAAACATATATCTTTTTTTACTTTTACTATTTCTTTTAAAAATACTATTTTAGTACTTTTTTACTAGTACTATTGTAATACTATTATTTTGAAAAATTAAGGCCCACAACAACATAACAAACATAGCTTATTAGCTTAAACATAGCTTAACCATAGTATAGCTTATAAACATAGCTCATAGCTTATAGCTTATAACATTTTACAATAAGGGTACATTGATTGACCATTAATTAACTCATAATTAGCATTAGTTATTGCAGTAATAAGCATTAACTAATAGTTAACAGTTAACTAGACAGTTAACTAGACAAATGGTCTAGTAATCATTAAATAGGATTAGGGTTAATCTTATCCATAACCCACTAACCCCAACCCTTACCCCTTTTGTTAATGCTATATAATAATGCTTATTACTGCAATAACTATTGTTAATTAATGAATAAATAATGATAAACCCCTCGTAAAGTGTTTTATCTAAATGTGGTGCAGTCCTTCTCTGGCTATTAGCTGAAAGTGATGCGTGATAAAGCACCGTGTGGCTCCTCTCTGCACCAGTGGTAGAGCGAGCACCCTGTGGTGAGGAGAAGCTCTTCTGCTGAGTGAAGAGTCTGCCAGGCGCTCTAAAGCCCCCTCTCCTGTTCACTGGGCGCAGAGTGAAGGAAGCTGTGCAGCAGACTGTGTTGACCTCACTTCCTCCTACGTTGTGAATGAGGGAAGGTCTGACTCATCCCTCCTCCCCCACCGCGCTGGGCCCTGGCTCCTCTTCCTGCCTCCTTCCCCCATCTTGTATGTTTCAGGATGTTACCAGCCTCATGAATCCACTGGAAAGGACCTAGAGAGATTAGTCTGTGTTTTCACGGGTTCCGTGTTCCTATGTTCTCACCAGGTATAAAATACTCCATTTAAACAATAGGTTGTGTATGGCCACCATGGCCACCAAATAAATCAATTGCAGGTAGGTGACCATAAACACACACTCAGACCATAAACATGGTTGTCATGGGGACTGTCCTGATGGTTCCTTCCTGTCTGTCCTCAGGCCGCACTGGGAGGTACACTCTGGTGGAGAAGTGGAGGGACTCGGAGCGGCTGCTGGCCCCCCACGAGAGCCCCGTGTCCTCCCTCAACACCTGGGGTCAGTACGCCGGGGACGTGCAGCTCATCCTGCTGCGCACGGGGCCCTCCCTCACGGAGCGGCCCCCCTCAGAGGGCCCCCCTGTGAGGGGCCCTGAGCGCGGGCCCCACCGCCAGAGCCTCCCGCCGCTGGCCAAGTTCCGCCACCCCAACGACCGCTCCATG
>OMKX01090525.1:0-12675 GCA_900302425.1 Brosme brosme
AATTTGATGTAATTTGCAATAAACAAGTTTACACCCCAGAAAACAGAATCTTTATACACCCTCCCTCTGTTCCACGGGTTAGTGTTCGGTCGCGGCACCCACCTGACAGACTGCCTGCGTGACTGGCGTCCCTCGGGGGCGGAGCCTAGCGTGGGCTGGTAGGAGCCGAACCCCAGGTCATCCTCCAGCAGCGGCTCTGGGACAATAACATGATGACATCATCACTACAGGGCGTCTGGTCTTTATTATACTGGAGAAACAGAAGTCATACATAACACCGCAACGCTCCTCAAAGTAAGTTTATATCTTCTATAAGTTAGAAAATAAAACAATATCACTATTAACACAATTCTATTTTTGCTTTAGCCGCTTACACTAAAAGTCACTGGTGTCTCATAGCAGTACATACAATAAGTTACTTAAGAAAAGGTGATTAGAGTGCATGGTTTTCAGTTCACAATCAAGACATCAGCAACAGAGAGAGAGGCATCTCCGTCCGTGAGGAATATTACTACACCCGTCTTTCTAAGCAGGATGACATCACCACTCGCCTCACCTTTAGCGCTGGCGGGCTTGTCCCGTTCCTGCCTGCTCATTGGCTGCTGGGGCGTGTCCTTCCGCTCACCGGTTGGTGGGCGCTCCAGGAGGCGGGGGGGCGTGCCCCGGCCCAGGATCTCGTCTAGCCGGGTGCGAGCCCTCTGTGGGGGGTTACCGCTGGGGAAGGACGGGGGAGGGAGGGTCACGGGTGGATCCACTGTTCAGTACCCGTTTCATAACCAAACTCACTTCAATATAAACTGACGCCGCAGCAGGAAACACTGACAGGTTGTTGCCAGTGCTGTTTTGTGATAGGCTCAAATTGCTGCCATGTGATGACGAACAACCACTTTAAGCCAATCAGAAACTGCTCTTGCAATAACCTGTATGGCTAGAGATGGAACTGTAGGATGTCTTTGGATGATTGAGAACGGTCTATTTACTAAACCATCTTGCTTATGGTATGTCCTACAAAGGCTCCCAGACGAACAGTTGGTGGATTATCAGGACCATAGAGCCACCTCACGCAGAGGAGGACGCCTGAAGGTTCCTACCTTGTCTTTTGGGGAGCGGTCTCCTTCTTCTTGGGGATCTCTTTGTCGTTGTCGAATCCCAGAGCGTCAATGAGATCATCTTCATCATCGTCAAACGTGAGCTCCTCCCCTTTCTTAACGGTCTTCGCTGAGGAACAAACCAGGAGTCCATCTCACATGAGCACTGAGGCACGGTACAAAGCAGCGAGGTATTAAACACAACCATTGATGACACAGTAATGTCAGCAACAATATATAACACATTTAATAACCACACTACAAAATTACATATATTTGAAAGACACATTAATATAACTATTGATCAAGTCAATGGTTAACATTACTATAACACAATCATAGAAGCATGAGATAAACCATATACATTTTCTACACACCTGGTTCCTTGGTCTTCAGAACCGGGGACCCGGTAGGGGACGGTGCAGCTTTCTTTGTTGGAACCTTTTTAGGCTCCGACTTGGTTTCTTCTAGATCCAGTTCGTCCAGCAGGTCAGCCAGGGGGTCGTCTAGATCTACACCAAGGAGAGGCGCTTGAGAAGGCTTGAACCGGGCTGGCTCAGCTGAAAGCTACTTGTACTCCCATTTCATTCTACCAATATCTGATTGGCTGCAGCGGCACATGGCTCCCATAAGTCAATAACTCTGATGAGATGCCGCTAAAACCTGCTGACACAGATGATCTGAACATATCCATCCAACCCTCAAACATCATCAGCCTACAGGGAGGCTGAGGACAGTAGGGATGGAACCCAGAACCCTTCCACAGGGAGTCGAACACAGCCCTGAGGCTGGCCCTTCCACTCACCAGAGAAGTCAAACTTCCTGTATCCTTGCGCGGTGGAGGCGGAAGGGGCGGAGCTTGGCTTCTTCGGCTCCACGGTGGATCCTTGTGAGTGAAGGACAAGAGAAACCACATGTCACTCATCACCCATCCTAGCCTACAGGTTGGGCTGTGGACACAAAACCTTTCAGCTGGGAGTCGAACACACTGCCACCGGCCGTCACGAGGCGGGCCGACCAGGCTAGCTATGTTCCCCGTCGTTACCTGCTCCTCCTGCTGCTGTGCTCTCAGCTCTGGGCGTTTCCTTGGTGGACCCGGGGTGACTGGAGCGCTGGGCTTGTGGCGGGGCAGAACCAGGCTTGTTCTTGGGCCCAAACAGATCGGCGTCCATGTCATCGATATCCTGTTGAATCAGGAGGTGCAGGATTTAGCAAAACTGTGGCCACGTCCATCAGATTCATCACATTACTGCAACATGATGAGCCAGTAGAGGTTGGGGCAGGCAGACATTGGGGTTGGAACCCAGAACCTTTCTGCTGGGAGTCAAACACGCTGACCACTAGGCTGTCCTCACCCCCACATTACCTTCAGGTTCTTCAATATGTCTGTAGGGTCAGCCTCCGAAACATCCGAATCCTACAAATTAAAATCTATTAAAATACAGGTACAAGAAAACCTCCTATATTCCCATTATTAAACGAGGAACACAACGACCATCGACCCTCTCTCTTCCAGTCCCCCCACCTCAACAGCCTCTCGCTCAGCCTCCTCTGCTAACTTCTGGAAGAAGTCGTTGCTCGTTGAAGACCTGGAGGAAATACATTGAATAACATCACACACCAGGCCCAGCTTGGTAGCCGTTTGTAAAATGGTGTGTGTGCTGGCACCTACCTGTTGAGTGGACCTGCACGCAACGATTGACCTTGTCCAATGTAGTCTGAAGAACGAAAGACACCATTTATGAAATCACCATGTTATATTATTTGTGATCATTTCAATGCCATCGACTAATTTCATCAGAAGCATTCTGTTTTCTTACCAGTATCGGACAATGTGTCCTCAAACGACCCTGAGAAATACAAGTAAAAGGAGTTTAATGTATGAACTTCATGTATGAACCGTTATTTTCAATAAAAGTCACGTGACTTTTATGCATGTGGTCAATAAAAGTAAAGGTGTATCAGGTGGTTAATTGCAATCAAGGTAAAGCACATTTAAATAAAGTATTATATCAACCAGGGATGAACTTACCACGCAGTAATCTGCTTTTCAGCTTGGAGGCCTATTAATAATGGACATTTTGTCATGGAGAAAAGCAGTTTTAGTAAATGATCGATCGGTGCATACCCTTAACAGTTACCACATAACACAACTAACGACAAAACACAAAGCAGTGTTTCAATGTCTTCCTAATTCAATATATGCAGGTTTTCAACAGGTAAAACCATATGAAGTCTGATTCACTCACCATGTTGCAAAGCCCGAAAGAGCTGAACTCAAATCGTACTAATCCTATAAGGCGTCACTCGTCGTCATTGGAAACCCCAACCCTGCTAGTACACACGCTGACACATTTGGTCATGAATACTTTAAGCCTGGAGGCTTTGCTCAGTTTCGACCCATTGTGACCTGCTTTTAACACAGACACACAGAGTTGATGCCAATGTTGAACATTATGATGAACATTAAGCGCTCTTCTAACGTTACACGACTGCGTTACAAAAGACGCAGAGGGTCAGGTAGGTACAACCACTTCACAAGAAACACTCGAGTCGTTTGCAGAAAATAGTTATTGTATTATAATCCAGGATAATGCCTGATTGATGAAGGGTTTAAAAGTGCAGTGATTTGCCGCAGTTTCCATTGGAGACCGTCGCCATCACATTTACTTCCTGTTTATAGTTTAGTTTGCATTCTGGGTAGAGTAGTTTCAAAGACCGGCAACTGTTTGTAATTTACTTTGCATTCTGAGGAAGGTATTGGCTATCTTTGCAACAGAAAAACATTGTTTGTGCGTGATTGATTGATTTAAAAAATATGTTGTGCCTCTTGTGACCACAGGTAAACGTTCTCGTTAGAGTTGATAATGTCAAACTACTATAAATTGGCCACCAGATGGCGGCCAATTTATATTTGTAGTTTCCCCTATTTTTAAATAAAAACATTACTGATAATGCGGTACGCAAATGGAATACAGTAATCTACACATTATACATCAGAAGACTTGGTGAAGACTTGGTAAAAACCTGGGTGCTTTGGTGTGATGACGTAGAGATAGTTAAAGGTACTATACGTAACATTGACACTGAGCATTTAAAGGAGTAATATGTAACAAATTGAACGAACTCAATCATAAAATGACCATGATTTGTCAGCAGAGATTAAGCAAACATACTAAATTGAAATACTGGCTTTTCCAACAAAAATGCGAAAGCCAGTAAGTTCTACTTTTAAATATTCGTCCAGGGTCGGAACATTAGTTCTTGTTTCTGTGTGTTAAGACACACTATTCTCTGAGAACCCCGGGTTGCCAGATATGAAACAAATTGGCACACAAACACCGAGTGCTGCAGCCATGGAAGCAAGCAAATTAACTGGATCAACAGGGATTGTATTATTTGCTTCCCGTCCTTAAAAGCCTCGTCCTCTTTGGAAAAAGCTCCATGACATGCTTAACCAGGGACAACCTTGGCGTGCATTTGGAACTCTAACCTTGGAGCTCCAGCTTAGAGCCCAGAATGATTTCAAGTAGGATGCCACATGAGCTGGTTTATAATTTGTCAAAATAAAAATAAAAATTAAACTTATGCATTTGCTGAGCAACCTACATTGTATGGCCCGTCGTCGCTTGTTATTGTCAAGCATAAGCATAGTGAATCATGACACACAGGCCCAAACAATGACAAACTTTCCAACCCTGAACGGAAATGTCAAAGGAAAGCAGACTGGCTGTATAATTGTTGACGGAGAAGCCAGTGTTTCCACTTCGCATGTTTCCATAATCTCTGATGACACATCACGGTCATTTTATGATTTAGTACAGTACATTTGTTAGATATAGCTCATTTAATACAATTCTAACTCAACGGTTATGTTCTAGTACATTCGTTATCGCTCGTTTAATGTTACTATTGTAATTCAATGGTCAAAGTCCTGCAGGCTTCTTGATTTAGCATGACAGGCCTATAAAGCAAGGCAAACAGATTTGTCATTTGAATAGTTAGTTTATTTCATTTCTTTTTAGGGAGTGAAGCAGTCGAAGCATAATAATATAATATGCATAATAACATAACATTTATTACAAAACCAAACCACATAGCCTACATACTATCATTCAAGTAGGCCGATGCAGAACAAACAGCCAGTTTTTTGGCTGTAGACAATCCTCAAGTAGACAGCATAAGTCTCAATCGTTTTGTATTCGTAACGTTCAAGTAGCCTACATGCTGTACATTTTGGCTCAAACTCGAACTATTGCACTATGTTGGACATGCTTTTGGCATCACATGGCTGACCTGTTCAAACTGCATGCCATGCAGGCAATGCAAGGTACTGACCAATTAACGCATCTCAGATCACCACATTGAACATGCTTTATCAAACTCTCTGTCTTCCAGGCCGCACAAAGTTTGGATTTGGTACCGGCGAATCGCACAGGTTTCCTTGCTTTTGCTGACCATTCACCACAGGGTGAGTTATTGTCCGCATGGATGGTTTCACAATGACCAAAAATGTTTTTAATTGTAGTTAGTTTCCTAAAGGAATATCTTCTACATCAGCTTCTCTAATGGCCCTGACGCATGACTCGTCACACTGGTGTGTGTGGAATGCTCCTGGTCCAGTCTGGGATGCCAGCGTGGCGCCCCACGTTACCTCTGATTTGCATCAGGATCCGTGAGAGGAGATGAGGAGAGCAGGAGATACAGAGCTGTAATCTGGAGCAACGCCCATGTCTCATGTGACTGGCTGGCATCATGCCCGCGGCGGATCAGATATCAACCAACAAACCACCGCTTTATTTGACCCGTGTTTGCTCATGTGTGGCCTTTTTAACGAGGGGTTGAGACTGCTGCTCTACTCAATGCTTATTTGCCGCTCTTCGGTTGCCAATGGTTATTTCCAAATAGGCCACCGGGTCCTGCATGTGCCGGACCTCAGTGGCGTGGCACAGATCAGGCGGAGCGCTAGGCAGGGCATTCCTTCTTATCTGAAGAGGGAATTTATTACTTGACAAGGACAGAAAGACATCGATTGCATCACATGCTTCGACCATGTGACCATTTTGAAACACCTGCCAAGTGGAGTGTGTCACGGTCTAGGAATGTGTTCTTGCAGGAAATCTACATTGCCCTGTCACACAAAACATTCCTTCTCCATGGAATTCAGAGCAGCTCAGTTCCAGGTCTAACAACAAGAAGAGGTTCTCCTGTCTGAGGTTTTGTGTCACTCATCTTAAAGTGCCATTGAGTCATTTTAAGAGCTACCTGGTTTTCCTTCCTCCATCTTGGTAATCTGAAAAGCCCAGACCTTTTAGGAGTACACAACGTATTTGAATCTTCTCTCAAATTTAATAATAAACCCACTCTAAATCTCACACACACACACACACACTGCTGATACACGCTCCAGAGTTTTCTTCTGGAGCTCTGCAGTACGAGCCTCTCTTGAGCGTATGACTTTGCGAGCAGAATGAGTTCTTCTTGCGGCGCTACTTGGTGAGGCGGCCGAGGCTGGCCGTGGAGCGCAGCGGCGTCTTGTGGTTCTCCAAGTTTCGGCGCAGCACAAAGTCAAAGTTTGCCGCGGTGGACATGGCGTAGAAGACGTTGGCTTTGTCCGGGATGAGGAGCTCTGAGTCGGAGGAAAACACAACAACAAATGGTCAGACATCTGCGTAAAGAAGGAAAGTCTTTAGTTCACGCAAATGTCCTCCTTCAGACTTCAATGCATCATTGTGTCACAGGCCGCTAAAAAGTAATAACTTTGAATGATTTAGAGGACGATTTAAATAGGCAGATTTTGAAGTATTATTTTGAACAATGGATTGGGTAATCCAACCTGCACAGTGGTGGTCGGTAGTGATTTTGAATTATAATTCGATTTTAGACGATTATTTTGAATGTCAATTTCAAATGATGATTTTAAAAAGAGGATTTCCAACAATCATTTGCAATGTTGGACTGGGTCACTCCGAACCAGCCCTGTGGTGGCCTTGACTGCCTCACCTCTGTCCTGGGAGATGAGTTGGGAAAGACTGAAGTCCTGGAAGCTCATGTGCTCCAGGTGGTGCTTCTCCAAGGCCCGCTGGACCACCTGCGCCGTCTTGTCCTGGCTGGTCAGCTGTGAAGCACACACAAGCCAATCAACACACATGTACCACTGGATTATAACCATGACGTTGAAACCAATGGTACATTGATATAAGAGGCAGATGCTGGAAGGGTTAAAACAATGAGTAGGCAATCAAATACAAGTTGGGGCTACAAGTATTTGTTACCCAAAAGGGGGTTCCCTTAGCCTGGAGACCATCCTGATCACGTGACCTGACATTCTGTTTCCCTACACGGATCAGTCTGGACCACTAGCCGCCCACATCCATTTCAGTGGACGGGAGTACTTGCCTTGACACACTAACTCCTTCAGCCAATCAGCGCCACTAGTGCATACTCTAGTTCTTGTTTAATAGTCGTTACGGAGTCTATTTCTGCAGTAACTGCAGGTATGGCTGTGTTAACTCTACTGATGTCAACATTACCGCGCGTTGCTTCGGGAGACGCCATGACGGTTTTGCCAGCAGTGGCCTGTATTTCATTTCATCAATCATGACACAGTCCCTGATTGGCCCTGATTAAATTGTAATTCCAGGAAACCAATGTGGGCGGCTAGTGGTCCGGACTGACCCGTGTCGCGAATCAGAATGTGAGGTCACGTGATCACGATGGTCTCCAGGCTAGGGGTCCACAGAGCAGGAACTGGTGGCCATCAGAGCCATCTCTCCTGGCATCACTAAAACATCCGTCACCCAGACCGGTGTTGTCCTGTGTTTTGCCAGGAGAGATGGCTCTGATGGTTTGATCACCCAGACCGGTGTTGTCCTCCAAGCCCAAGGGGTACCAACCAGGATGCTCTTGTACAGGTTGCCGTTGTGTGCTCCCAGGTCCACGCTGACTCGAATGATGCAGGAGTCTGCCACCTGCTGGTTGTACAGCGGCAGGGCGGTCATGGACACCGAGCGCTTGTGTTGGGAGGCCAGAGTGGGCGTCCGCGAAGCTCCTCCTTCGAGGGGCGTTGCCACCAAGGAGGAGGAGCAGAGCTCTGGCTGGGAGCCGCGAGAGGAGGAGGAGCAGGAGAGGGCGGGGGAGTCCGGGGACGAGCTGGAGGAGGAGGGTGGAGATGAGGAGGGTGGAGACGAGAAGGCCTCAGATACGTTGCTGCAGGACTTGGAGAAGGACTGGAGGGAGGAGGAGAACGGCGAAAAGGAAACGTTAGGAACATAAGCTGAACAGGAAGTAGTCAACAACATAAACAGGAAGTAGTTAAGAGAAAGTGTTCAATGGAGGATGAAAACCTTTTGCTTCAGCCATTCATCTATGTTTAATACCGTGTTATAATTAAACAAAAGAAATCCTTGTTTTAATCTTGACAAAAGAAAAGTGTTTTTGGAGTATTTCAGATTTGATCTCTTGCAATGGGACTTTTGCCAACCAAAAGCACCCAAAACTACAGAGGGTTAATGATGAGATTTCGGTCGACCATAAAGTGGACTGGCCATCATCTGCTCTCTCCCTCCGTTAAAACACGATCTGCCTTCAGTGAAAAACATCCTTGAAGTTTGTTTCTTGTTCCTTTCCTTGTCGTGTTTGGAGGCTCCCATAGAGCTCCGTGCGTTACTAGACCGGTTCAAACCGGGACCTGGACCCGGGCGGGTCAGTGTACACCCCACTTGGTGTTCAAGGAGGGACAAGAGTTTGGGCACCGGTTTGAGGAGCGGATAAATGAGGATCTCACACCACCATGGGAGGGTATGGAAGGGTCCCGGGCTGGCATCGGGTCTCTTGGGTCTTTCGAAATCTTGCTGGACAATTTACTCTAAACCTTCAATATAATCAATAGCATTAAAGCATCTATTTTGCCAAACCCCAGATGTTTCTGTGACGCATTGTCGAGGTCTGAGCTGACGTCTACAAGTACACGTCTACTAGTTGTGGTTTCGTGGCCAAACCTGAAGACAAACCGACTGACGCACAGCAAACTGTACCTGTAGACGGATGGAGCACGCAGAGTCTGGCGTGGACAGATCCTCCATCTCGGATCCACTGGATCCCGATGAAGACACGCTGATCTGGTCGGACAGGACCTTCTTGGCTACGTCGCTCGATGACCGGAAACTATGGACACAAAGCTCTGAACATGAAGCAGGTTTTAGGCATCCATCAGGTATTGACCTCCCAACCTCTAGGGGAGCCCATGGCGGGTTCCCAGGGTTCCCTCCTCTGCCCTGGGCCTGGTGTCGTTGCATACCCTCAGCCAACAAATGGATCTAATAGAAGGTCAACCTGATGCATTTATTGGCTAAGGGGATGCAACGGCACCGTTTTAGCGTCTGTGACACTCCAGTTTGGATTTCAGAGCGAACCCATGGAGTGGACAGACGGCGCTCTTTGAAAGGACGAAGGTCCCTCTTTCAACAATGGCTCTTTAGTATTGACAACAACAGAGCATGTTATGTCCTGCTGTGTCTGATTACACAGGATTATAGGATTAGCTTTGCATGCTACCTCCACAGTGTGGGGAGCTGGCAGCGGTGGGATACCTACAAGGAGAGCTTCTTGGTCAGGCTGCGATTGCTCCGGACCCCAGGGGAACACAGGTCCACTGGAGGTTCCAGCAGTCTGGACAGCTCATCGCTGGAACACACACACACACAGACATTATGGACCTATTCTAGTACTACTTTCTTATTTACCTCAGAAAACTTAATCACTTCAACTCTATATAACTAAAGAATTTTGCAACAATGTTTGGGAGATATTGGGACTTTTATATCTAAACGTTAGTGACCGGAGCCAGAGTTCTGGGTGAGTTCCAGCCTTGGCGTGGCGGGTATACCATGTGTTGTGGATCATATAAGCAGAACTCTAGCCTCTACTCCATAGATGAACTCCACCTTTGTTGGTTTAAGGCCTGTTCAATGAGCCCTGGCAGGAGGGATTTAACAAGGAGAACCTCTGGTTAGAAAACCACCGATGGCCATAGAAACTGTACAGGTACAGCTTAAGACCTTTTCAGTGAAGGTCATAATAGAATGCAGGGACTTCAAAGGTTTAATTCTTCTCTGTATAAGCCTTTCTTGAATGATTCACTTGTACACAGTTCCTTTGTATCCTGAGCAGCCATTGAGTGACAGGAACAATTTCACAAAGAATTGTGAATCTCAATGTGTTATTATAATTCTTATGATTCTTCCAGGCTGAGCCAGGCCCCCTCCAGCAGCTCACCTCTCCAGGTCGCTCAGCAGCCGGTGTCCCAGCAGCCATGCATTGATCCTGGGGTGATGGGGCAGGCTGTACTGGGAGCAGGCCGCCTGGAGCAGACGGATCTGGGACAGGATCTCAAACTCCTGGTTTGGGAACGAGAGAGGGGGAGAGAGTTGAGGGAGGGGAGGTGAGAGAGAGGATGGAGAAACATGAGAAACAGCTGAGGGGCCATCACAACTATCGTAACTCCTCCCACACACATACACACACACACACGCACACACACACACACACACACACACACATACACACACATACACACACACACACACACACACACACACAGCACACGCGTGTCGTCTGCATGTCCGATGTCATGAAGGTATTTCAAAAAGAAAACTGGTAAGTCAGCACTTACCCTCCTTCTCTTCTCAAAGTTGATGAGCCCCTCCTGGAAAGACATTAGAAATAGAACGTTGTGATTTCTGACTAACTCAGGGAGACACCCAGTGACATAAAGTTCACGCCCACATCGAGTTCAGCGACGGTGCCATCATTTTGTATTTGAATTAATAAACTACTTACTACTTACTACTTTTATTACATTATTAATTATATTACACAATGTTTAACAAACCTAGATGGGCTTCATATACACCAATATTGTCATTATAATTCAGTATTTACAATATATATAGTTTGTGTGTCTATAAAACAGGCGATAGGAAGGGGAATACCCCCACAGTGACACAATGTTCCACAGTCCTTAGGCTTTATACAATGCTATACTTATAATTCAGTATTTTTATTATACAAAGAGTGTGTTTGTAAAACACGCCAATGGGGATCTGAATAAACCCACAGTGACACATGGAGGGATGTCATTCATGGCTATGTTTATATATTTGACTGTATTCATATGTGCGTCTATAAACGGCCAATGGGAAACTCCCCAAGGTCTTGTATCCTGCCTGGACACGAGATACACCTCAACAGGTTTATTTTCAGTGCGGGTCAGACGTGAGGCGCGGGCTTGTGGGGCCGTACCTGGACGGTGTCCGGCAGTGCCGTGTCCAACATGGTGAGGACGGTCAGGTAGGTCCCCAGGTAGGGCACCACCCCGCTGGAGGTACTCTGGAGACACAAACATTAGCACTTAGCTAGCCCTTAGCCTGTAGTACAGAACACCAGGCAAGCATGCTCATTGCAATAGCTAGCACAGTTGTCTCAAATGCTAGCATGGGCTAGCAAACCAAGGATTGTCATTTATTGATTTCTAAATGTTTCGATGCCAAGGATCATTAAAATGCTTCACAACCACCATATTGCTTAATAAAGAAAGGGCTGTATATGTAAATGCTTAAATAAATGAACTATGTGGTAGGATATGGACATGCAGGTCAGTTCATAGCAAACTTTCTTTACACAGTTCTACCGTCCACATTTTAAAATGTAGTTCTCTGTGAGTTTGGAAGCCTTGGGTTTTAATGTCGTCTCTCACTCAGGGTCACGGCCCCTGGAGAATGTGATCGCCTGGCTGGTCTACTATTACAGAGCTTTAGTCCTGGGGGGCAGCATTCTAAACTTGACAGACCCCTGGGTTGAGGGAGGGCTGGGGGGTCTAAAGTTAGCTTCGAGTCTCGTCCTGCAAGAGCCTCCCTTCCACTGGGAGTACTGGTCAGATTCACGCTTTTCTACTTTGGTTTGGGTTTTCTCACTAAGAACTTCAAATCAAAAGTACAAACATATTTGAGCTGTTCCTGACTCAAATTCAATATTTAGTAGCATTCAAAATATTAAAAGATGAATATGGATTCTGGGTGGATATGAACTATCTGGGTGGACCTACCATCTGCCTGGGGAAGGCACAATGCTTGGATGTCTCGGGAGAGAGATTGTCCATCTGCTGTCCTCCATCCTGAGAGACAGACCCACAGACAGAGGGAGAGAGGGAGGACAGACAGACATAGACAGAGGGAGAGAGGGAGGACAGACACACAGACAGAGGGAGAGAGGGAGGACAGACAGACATAGACAGAGGGAGAGAGGGAGGACAGACACACAGACAGAGGGAGGACAGACACACAGAGAGAGGGAGGACAGACACATACAGAGGGAGAGAGGGAGGACAGACACACAGACAGAGGGAGAGAGGGAGGACAGACACACAGACAGAGGAAGGGAGGGAGAGAGGGAGGACAGACAGACAGTGAGTTTCAGACAAGGTCAGGCTCACAGTAGTAATAATCACCAGCAGTTGTTGGTCCAATGAGTCTTATGTGCACATAGTTCCTAAATATTAACTGAGTAAAGGAAATATATTTATACTCAT
>OMKX01090533.1:0-12637 GCA_900302425.1 Brosme brosme
GGGGGGGGGTGTGGATCGGCTGGCAGCTTGCCAACAGAGGGGGTCAGGAGAGGTGAGGACCGGGGTGAAGCGAGGCCCGGGTCCGTGGAACACCTGCGGTGGTTCCCGGTCCTGCCAGTTCCCCAGACGCTGCCAGGATCCATTTTAAGGGTGCATTTAAAGGGTTGGGATCCGGGCCAACACTAGGCTAGGAGGGTTTTTGTAAAAAGGGGGTGCGCTGGCAACGGGTCAAGGAGGAAGTAACACGAGCACGAGGATCCAAGTGGAACAATGGTGGAGAAGTCTGGAACGCGTCCCATGTATTTATTTTTCTGACGGAGGGAGGGGTGGGGCAGCGGAGCTGGCGAGCGATTGTTACGCTGGAAGGTTGTCTCGGGTCAGTCGGTGGTGGCGGTGGTGAAATGACGGACTTTGAATATGAATGCCTGGCAGATAGTTAACAGTGTCACCCGAGGGGGGCCGGGACACTGTAGGCCCCGGCTCACCAGACCATAAAATCCCGCTCCATTGACTTAAAAGGAATTAGTGGAATCCACTGTACGGCAGTTGATGATGGAACACAGGCTAGTGTTTTTCCACACAAACGGCATTCCCCCCGCAGGTGAAGAATGGGTTATAGTGTCACTGTTGGATTCTCTGGTGCCGTCACCTAATCAGTTACTTTACGTTATGCTCCCGTGCTGTGCAGGGGATATTTGCGTTTTTTTCACTCTTAACACATATATTGGTAATTACGTCACAAAATATTTTGGAGGGTTGTCTCCACCCCTCCCCGAACTCGAAGCTCAAGCTGGTTGCCAGGTTGTGGACACTGAAATAACATGAGCAGAGATGAGACGATTATATTTTGAGGCGAGCACAATTACTCTGTTTTGACAATGACAAGCCACGACAAGTCCTCCACTGTGAGCTGATCAGCTAATACAAACGATGGTTTGCAAATTATAAACCAGCCTATGTGGCTGTCTAGAAATGTCTTGACATTTCTTGAAATCTTTCTGGGCTCTAAGCTGTCCATCTTTCAAATGAAACTCCAAGATTTACGCATGTTTTTAGCATGGCGTTTTCCAAAGAGGACGAGGCTTTTTAGGTTGGGTAGTTTCTAGTACAATTTCAGTTGATCCAGTCTGTATGCTTGCTTTCATGACTGTGGCACGCTGTGCTTGTGTGCCAATTTGTTGTATATCTGGCAACCCGGGGTACTCGGAGAATAGTGAATCATAACCCACAGGCCAAAACAAAAACAAACATCCCACTAGGAACAGAAATTTCAGAAGAGAACATACTAGCTGTAGCATTGTTGTCGGCGAAGCCAGTACCTAGACTTAGCATGTTTCCTTAATCTCTGATGACACATCATGGTCATTGTATGATTTTAGTACAGTACTTTTGTTACGTATAGCTCCTTTAAGTATGTCAGGGTTTATACACCACATAGATGTTCTTGTTACCTAACCAGCTCCGGGGTCAGGTGAAGCATAAATCAGGTAAGCTGTGCGTCGTGCACGTTCCGCACGTATCAGTTTTTGAAAGCGGAGGTGTCGAGTGCGTTGAGCTTACATATTGAAATGCAGATTATATTTTAATCAGAGTGTGTGTTTGTGTGTGAGAGAGACAATGCTGTCCACACTCCTCATCCAGGCATATCAAACGACAGGTGCCAGGCCTTGTCTTTCTGCCAACCTGATCCCCTGCCAGATTCCAAAGGTTAACAAGATTCTGCACTCTGCAACAAGCCACCCACAATAGTGCCATTCTTCTTCTTTTTTTTCCACATACTTACTTTGGATCTCCTCTCCAGAATCTCCTTGTTGTGCTGACACAAACCTAGGCCTGTGTATTTTAACCGGGGAATGAGCCAGAGAAAGCCGATAGCCCATCCCGCCATTTGCTTTTAATAAACTTTCTTTTTTTTCTACATCAAAGGGGAAGTCCTTGCATTTTGCGTCGACAAAGGCATTGTCAATTGTTGTTCCCCGGGGATATTTATTTGGTGCAGAGTATAATGAGTACCCCAAGCTGTGACATTTCCAAATTATATGTATTTAATAAAAGGAGATGATTCTGTGTAAGTAGGCCTACACCGAAACACAAATGCCTTGTGTTCTCGGAGGCGTAGGAGCCTGTTCAAACCTCTCACTGAAATCATAAACACCTCCTGCTGTGCTGCTAGCTTATGCCGGTCCCATTCGTCACCTATTGTCCTCGGAGCTGGTGACGGGTCCAGTTTGTTCCTTCTCAGGGTTTCTTCATCGTCCTGTCATCGGGAAATTTCATCTCATGGCTCAATTTAGGTTCTAGCCAGGCATTGCCTTCTAGTGATTTATTTTTAACGACCGAAAGTAACATAGGCCTATTAACACATACATTTTAAAGGCTGACATTGCTAATAAGCCTATATGAACACTGGCATAACTGCCCTGACTCATGACCCAATCAACCATGACCTAACCATTACCCTAATCATTAAACCCACCAGGCTTACGTAGGCTTAGCCATTGTGTTAGCCCTAGCCCTTAGCTAAATCGAATTAGTCTAAATCAATTAACTGGGGTTGGAAGGGCCCTTCCCTTTGTCTTTTAAGGATTTAGAGTTGTTCGGGAACATCGCCAAATTTAGGCCCATGTAAAAGAAATGCAATTTGTTGCTTTTTTCCAAAGCATCTAATAATACAGTGGATAAATACATTGGTTAGCATAAGGGACAGGTTTATTCAGGGAATTCAACCTCCTTAGGGCCGATTCAGACCAAATCAGGCATTGCCCGGGGGGAGTGCGTTTAAGTGCGTTTAATCTTTTGGCCAATCCAGGCCAAAAGGGTTGAAACCGAATCAAACTTTGGAGGAATGCAAGCCGACGTCACGCCAGTGTGGCCAGCGGTCGGACCGAAAGATGCCCGCGGGAAGAAAAACCTTGTAACGTTAGCATTGTAGCTTCGACGTCTGCATCTGACTTGCCATTTATGCTGCAAAGTAGCGATGCCAACAAGATTCTTTGAGTTTGTGTTTATTTGTTTGAATTTGTGGGCAGGAAATGGGCCGGGTCGGGGGGTTAAAGTTCTTCTTCGTCTAGTCTTTTGTTTAATGGCGGTTGTCAAATTGCTTTTAGGTGCGTTACCACCACCTTCTGGATTTGGGGGGGAGGGGGGTTAAAGATAACCACATGACGTCACACAAACGGGTAATGAAGTGACACTCTAACATCGCCGCAGCAGTCTACGCTAATCTCCGCAACGCCAGGTTTGGTCTGAGCCCAGCCTAACCCTGGTAGCGGTAGTATCACCCATTGGGCTATACAGGGCCAGCCCTTTGGGACTGTGAAATGGAATCTGGGGCATCAAAACTTGACTCTGGCACACCACATTGGTGAGCTGTTTGAACGTAAATGTGTTTACACACAAACAGGTATTTCTATCTAAGTGGAGACGTAGATAGAGGAAGTCTCCACTTCTATCTAAGAGGAATAGAGGAAACGGACCCTACTGACCACAAAATATATCTTTCTATTTTTAAACTAAATTATTAGAGTACATTATTATCAATGTACTAATATTATAATGTATTATCTGTGACCAAAAGTCAAAAGTGCAAGTTTACATTTTAAACAGAGCTTCAAAAATAGCGATGTGTTGCTACCGGCCGTTAGCATTATACAGCTCATAAAATCCAACCCCCCCAATGAAATAAGCATCAGGATGTCATTAAACCGCGTTTACAATCAATCCAGCTGCCCTGCGTATGGAACACCACCATATGTTTAATTTCATACTCGCTGTCTCATGCGTTGGCGATGGCCCCGTGCTCCGGCAGATGGACCTTAAATAATCATAAAGGATCAAGTGTTCTTTTATGACCATCAAGAGACGCCTGTTAGGCCTGTTCACTGTATCGTTGGTCTGCTGCTCTGCACTAAATATTTTATTCCAATCCAATTTTTAAAAAAAAGTTTGAGTTGCTAGGCAACTAGGCAGGAGATTCCCGATCTTATCCTGATTGGCTGATTATTATTTTCTCAAATACATAAAATACCGGTATTTACAAATGTTTAGAGTTTCATGATGAGATTAATTATTTTTTAATTGATTGAATTTATCAGTTAAAGGTCCAATTTGTCAAATTGAGCAGCAACTAGTGGTGAGGTTGCAGATTGCAACCAACCAACTGAATCCTGACTGAATGTTATTTTCATGGGATTATACACAAATTAAAACATACTTAATAATATTATGCTCCATTTCTGCCAAGCCCGTTCCGCAAAATGCCACTGAACTCTACACACTGCATCTTTAACCTTGTACCTCAAGCCTAGCAAGACGAAGAGCCTGCAAATAACAGGCTGTTCCTACATCAACAGGCAAGGTACGATTAACCTGTACAACAAGATTGATATATGGACCTCTAAACTATTACTGTAAACTTTGACTTGACATACGATGACGTTAGTTAGTTAAGTTTTCAAAATGAGGTTTTTTTTTGTTAGTTGTAGGCTCAATGTTGATCTAATAAGAGACAGGAGTCGGGAAGCAAATTCGAAAAAAATAAGAAATTGCTAACAAAAAATACATTGTTGCGAGCGTCATTGGGTTGTTAGACCCCATAATGGCTGTTAGAATTAGTTTCAATCAGATGAAAATATACTTACGAGTAATTAGAAATGAGCATGTAAAGCGAATACCTTTCAGAAATGGCTCCCGGGTTTATGCTCATGGACCCCCCTAGTTATGACGGGTCTTCTCTATTACTGCAATTTTCTTACCTTTTTTGTTGGCATGCCTGATTTTTATATATGTTATAATATAATAACCATCATATATTTATATATATATGAGCGAGAGATAATATCTGTATTTGAATATATAAATATATGGCAAGTTTTTGCTGCAATAGCTAATATCTCTTAAATTATGAGGCAGTAAAATCTTGAAGATGTTCAGGGCTATAACTTCATTACAACGCCGTGAATGTACTCAAATATTGAAAACAGGTGTTTAAATATTGCACACGAGAAGCCGTTTCTCTTAAAGAGCCCGTTGAATACACTTCTGGCACAATTCCAGTGGAAACACTTTTCATGTGGAAAATGAAGTTTTTGCCAAAGTAATATAGATAATCATCAGATATGATTGAGGGGTACTTATATATTGTTCGTTTATGTAATGTGTGGTTTCAAAAACAGCAACGGGTTACACGTTTTAAGACGTGCTGTTACTTCGGAGTGCGTTTTAATTCATTTGTGCCTCGATGAACAGAACAGTTCAACGCTTCGTTCAGTGCCAGGCTTTTTCCCATGACAGGACGACATGCAGCACACGTTTATTTAAATAGTTCCAGGACCCAGAGGGGGAAGTCCCACTTCGGGGCTATTTTGGTGTTTATGTCTGCTCACAGACATACCAAAGCACTGGGGCATTTAATCCCGTCTACCTGTTTAAATGAGCCCACCTGTACACCGTGGAATCGGAGCATGGGTCGGTTTTTAACGGCTGCCATGGAATGCTGGGAGTGATGAGAGTGCGCTCCGTAAATGAACCAGCAGCTTCTGCTTATGGGTGCTGTAAATGCTAGCAAGTCATTACACAGATACACACACGCACGCACGCGGGCATGCACATGCACACACACACACGCACGCATACACACACACACACACACACACACACACACACACACACACACCCCTGAAGGACCTGGCTGGGTTCCTCACTACCCATGCCAGTACCCTCACCTCTCCCCTGTGGTTTGTAGAGACACATGGTGCTCGTTCAGGGGCCATGCAGCCTGTAATCTCCACATGGGCTATGAAAGCTTCCCCTCAAGCAGTGGGCCCTCAATTGAAAGCGGTCGCTTTCTCCTTGTCGGACCGCCACGGTTTCCCCCTCAAGGGCACGCCAGTGGTGGTCAGGTGGTTCTACTCTGACGATTGTGGATTTCGGTTCCTGTCGTCCACTGCTTACTCTCTCTCTCTGTCTGTCTCTGTCTCTTTCTCTCTCTCCCTCTGTCGGTCTGTCTCCCTCTCTCCGTCTCTGTGTCGCTCTGTCTCTGTCAAAGTCTTTCTCTCTCAGTCCGGCCACTTCTCCAGCGCTGCAGTCTGAAGAGCCAAATAACAACCAAGTGGTCCTTGAGCTCTAACAATAGTGAAGTCATCCGGTGATTAGGACGGAGATGAATTGTACAAACAGAGGGGTGGGATGGTGTTGGGGGGTGGGGGGTTTGAATTCAGATGGAGTGTCAATGTTTAATTTGGCCCAGTAAGGATCCCGGACAGAGTGAAACCCTAGACGTGGCTCCTGCAAGCAGTTTGCTGTAGACAGAGCACTGGTGGGAAGGAAGACTGGGAAAGATACAGAGACAGTGGGAGGATATGGGGGAGGGAGCCAGGCTAATAAATCCGGTGTATGGCAGCGGCCTGTGTGGTGTGTGTCGGTGGTGTTGTGAGAAGCAGCTCATGTGGCCCTGCTGGCGGATGTAGCATCTAGGTGGCAGGTTATTCTGCCTGTGACAACCCGCGTGTCACAGCAGGCTTTGAACGCTAATCAGATGGCAAGCTTTGCCTGTGCAAGGGATTAATAAATACCTGAAGAACGTTTTTTTGTCCAATGTTTGCGGTGTGCGGCGCCTCCATGTTCCGCATGAGCAATGTATTGTGTTACCCGGGTGAATAAGCCTTGTGACAGGAAAGACATTGTAATTATTGATGGATTTTAAAGCCCCCGTTTGCATTTAAATCTCCCGATTAGAGCAGAATAGAAATGTCACTTTTGTAGCCAAACAACAATCTTCATAGAGCCGTACAAAGACACTGAATTATAGATAAAGTCCAAATAAAATTGAACTAACCAAATACAACTGAAGCCACAGTTGTACACTGTAGCTTTATTTTCACATGACATTAACAGTTAGGGTTTGATCTGAGTTTTTTACGACTTACTTTTATGATTTTTCTATATTTTTTTAACTTGTACAGCAAATCAATAACAAATCAGTATCATCTCTTGTAACCAGGAAATGCATCATCGACCAATCTTCATCGTGCCTGCATGCATTGTTCACTCGTCATTCCTGTTCCCCACAGTGCTTCTCCACTGATTGAAACATCCGCGTTGGTACTGTTATGAAAATGACAAGTATCCTAGGATTCTACTGCATTGAAAAAAATAAAAACTGGTGGGCATTTGTGCAAATCAGTGGAATTTTTATGCGATAGTACCTAGCGGAGAGCATGTAGTGAGTGGCTATTTGTGAGGTTAGAGTGCACACGCCAAGCTAAACGTTCCAGCTGAGCTCTCATGGTCAGGGTGATTCACACACCCATTACATTGTGCTTAATTAACCCCCATGGAAGCATACTGTTATTGCAGCAACATCAGGGGAATGATAATGGCGATCTCCGGAAGATTGTACAGGGGCTATATGTTATTAGTATTGTATAATGGCAAAGTGAGTATAAGACACTGTCTGATAAAAAAGTAAAAAAAACAGTTATGAAGGATGCAGGGCAGATGCCTCAACAGCATGAAGGTATGTTAATGAAGAGGCATTTAGGCCTGAAGTAACCAGATGCTTAACTAACAATGCAGTCAAACGTACATTATTCATCTCATTTGGCCCATAAATCATCCACGGCCCTAGCCCACACGTATCAATAGCTAACTTATTTTGATTACAAAAAAGAAAGGGTTGTTATTGATGTTTGTCAGCAGTATCCTCCAACCAACTGGTCTCCCTCAACATGGCGTCTGCCTCACTAGTGTGGTGTGAATTTCATTCAATGTCATTTCTTCAAGACACACTCATGAATTCTTTCACAGCTTTTTCCCTCTCCCTTTTCTTTCCCGTCTTTGTGTTTCTTTGTGTTGTTTCCTCCATTCTACTCCTCTGTTGCCCTGTTTACATCAAATGGCAACGCATCTCTCGATTCATTGCCATTCTCCATGTTTGTCATTCTCTCCTCTCTGTCTACAGTCTGTCTGTCATTGTTCGTCTCAGTCTGCTTGCTTGTGCGAGTGACAGCGTGTGTATGGATGTATGGTTTCATAGCTGGCCGGCAGAAATTTAGCCCAAAGAAAAACCATCCACTTTGCATCTGACAAATGCTGAAAAAACATTATTTGGTGGGTTTCACTCACCACGACAATGATTCTTTTTCTGGCTTCCTGTGAGTGTGGGGGGGCACTTGCCCAATAACACTCGATGCTGCGCGGCCAGCCGGTTGACACCCTCGGTCTCCGCTTTCATTACACGCTTGGCTAATGACAACGGGCGGTGTATTTGTAGCGGCATATCTCCGCCGATCTTCACCTCAAAGATCTACATAATGACAATGCTGCGCACGCCGCGCTTCGGGTTCCAGCAGCCCGGCAAGATGAGATCCGGCGTTCTCACTCATTAAAGGAGCCAGTGAGGTGGAAGGGGTGCGGGCGCCTCACCTGCTAAGCAGCTCATCAAGCCCCAGGCGGAGGCTATCATTAGGACAGGAACAGGGGCTCCGGGCCGTGGGATGGAACATTAGATAAATGATTACGTCCGCAGTGGAGCTAAACATCATCTGATGCTGCCCTTCTCCCGTTCGGCAGCCCCGCCCCTCTTCGCTTGTGGCACATTCCATCCACTCCTTCCTCCATCTCCCGTTCCTCCTCCTCCTCTAGCCTTGTTCTCTGCCTCTCCGCTGGAATCATGAGCGATCCGGAACGTCTTTGCCCGCAGCCCCTTCCTTAGCTCTCTGCTTGCTAGTTGTGCACATTGCCTAATTAAATGACAGGGTCGGGCTGAACATTAAGCTGAGAATACACTGAATCACTTTTGAGATGACATGATGTCAAATGGATAAAAAGCTGTATGCAGTAGGTGTGTGACACGACTTAGTGACCATCATGGCGCGTGCGTGTGCGTGCATGTTAATGTTTCGTACCTCCGTATTGAAAAATCGACCGGCGCGGGGTGCAACCGGAGGGGAATTTGCCGACTGAGGCGTGCGCGGCGTTCCTCCAAGTCAGCGGATTGCGAGGCGTAATGTTTTAATTTCCTGTGAAGGACGGCGGCGGTGCCTGCTCACTGGAGCAGCGAGCGCTCGCTCCTTCGTTACCTGATCAGCCAGGCCCGGCGTAAGAACCCTGCCAGCGCCGTTGCAGCATGAATTATAATGAGCCGACATCAGGCTAATAACCTCACACAATGCCATCCTCCACCCAGGTACCCGTGTCTTGTCTCGGGCTGCTTCCCGAGCCCTCCTGCCCAACTGGCCTCCTCCCGACCCCCGCGCTTAGTTCCAGGGTGTGTCAACAAGTGGGGTTTTTTATGTTTTATGTTACAGGTGGCACAGGCCCATCTCCACTGTGTTGCACGTGAGATGAAACGCAAAGCTGCTTCTTGAAGGGGACGGCCGCTCCCCCCTCTGACCAATGGGAGGGGCGTCTCCCCCCCATCATGTTCTCCAATGCAGCAGCAGCCACTGCTGGTAATTACTGCCGCTGCCGTATGCAGCCTAATGAAGGGAAAACTTAAAATGTCAATGAGTCGTGGATTTAAAAATCAGTTTCTTTTTTTTTTTTCTCCACCATTGATTCTGTGTCTTTTGCCCGGCATGTGGGTCGGTCTGAGCGCCGAGGCCCCACCCTGCCCGAGAGTGGAAGGGATTATCGACCACGAGAGCGCCGAAGCCCATTCTGCCCGTGCAACAATTAAATCCCATTCATTATCCACGGCATCCATCGACGCCGGAACTTCACTCTGTGTGCTCCACCGTAGCGTTAATGAGCATCGGTTTGATTTCTTACGGTTTTTATTACAATTAATATGCGACTGTTTCTTTTTTCTCCCTGTGACTGACTCCCTTTTGGTTCTCCTTCCTCGGAGGAGCAGCACACCTGCCTGCATTTTCTGCTGAAACACGCTGTTCTGTCAGGATTAATTACCGCTCTCCAAACGACCCGCGCCGCTAAGACAGCGCCTCATCAGCCGCGCCGTTGGCAGCCGTCTGACGCCACCTCACAGCGCAACGCTTTTCGCGGGAGACAGCAAAACGCTGCGCCGCGATCGTCGTTGTTCACCAATGATATCGTTTTTGGGAAGGATTTCATGGCATGGATTCTCGACGGCATCTCGTTGGCCCCGCGTATCGAGGTTCAACCTCGATACACGGTCCCGTGTATCGAGGCCTACCATTGGCCCGGTGTCTCGGGTTTTACCATTGGTTCCCTGCCAGATGTGATGGAGTGTGTCATTACTGCAGCCTCCCTGAGCCGTGCTCAGCGGAGTTCAGGCCCCCCTAACCCCACCTCCGCAGCCTGCAGCCCAACTCCAACCCCATGGTGGTAGGAGAGCGATGAGGTTGAGGGGGGGGATGTACCCTGTGGCAGAAAGGGTTACCCAAGGGACGTAAACACACACACACACAGACACACACACACACACACAACAGTCAAATGAGAGGTATGACAGTGCTATAGATTTTCTATTATGTACCGTGCTATGGCCATTCCAGTGTATTACATGGCTTCTTCCTTTCGTCTGTGTCCCCAAGCAGATTTTCATTTTGTCTGCGCCATTTGAATGCTTGTGTAGAAGCGCTAGTGTTATGTTATAGGTTTGTCCCTTCGTTTGAATTGATATTATTTGTATATTTATAGTTATAGGTTCTATATACAAATATATATGAAAGGTAATCTCATTCCAAGGGGTTCTCATCTCACGATGTAAAGCCTGGAATGGGTCGCTGCAAATGTGCGTTATTGGCGAGCGAGAGAGCGGGACTTCTGAGCACGCTTCGGATTGCGACAAATGTTGGAGATACACTGATTTATCAGCGAGATGGAGAAGGTGGAAGATATCCGTGTCATGTTTCGGATATTGCTCGGTAAAATTCTTTGTATTTATTTTCCTTGTCTGTGTTGTGTTTTTTTGGTCGTGTTATTATTATTATTATCGCTCCTGGGACGGTTAACTGGCCTACACAATGGTAGGAGAAAGAAAATTGCATGCTACAATTCATGTCCCTCCCTCAGCTTAGATACAAGGCATCAATACGTTTATCTAGAAGAAATGTAGTACCTAAATAAATATAGATACAACTGGTATGACTGCATGTGTGCATGCAAATACACAAAGTGCGTTGGTAGTCAAGAAGCATGTCTGGGCTGTTGAAGGTAAAACTAAAGCAATACGGATTTCTTCATGGATCCTACACAGTAATCAGCCCCTGCTAGCAAAGGGCACGCAGTAGAAGGGGGCTCGCCCTCCACTTAAATGGCACAGGTAAGACATCATCACACATCACCCACAACACACACACACACACACACACACACACACACACACACACACACACACACACACACGCACACGCAGGACAAGACAGGCTGGAGTACAAGCCCCTACATTGCAGTTGGACAAGACATTACATTTCCCAGTCTGTCTACATTGTGCATGAGAGGACAGGAGGGCTACAGTGTTTCACCACCTGTATTTCCCTCGGCCTCTCCATCCCAGTTTTTTCTTTCTTTTCATTTTTATCAGGAAAAGACAGAAGCCTCTTATCGGCGGATCAGGTTATTGTGGAGGTGAAGTAATTAAAGACACGGAGGAAGTAGGCCAGGGACATCCTCGGGGGAGCAGGTTGACAGAGTCAGATTGGGTTATATCTACATCTACATAGTTTGCAGACAAGACCTATATTCTCTGCACCCCCAAAAAAGGAGAAACGATTTTAAAGGTATTTGGGTCATATATATGCCTTTAACTTCGTTCCTAATGCTGCACGCTGTCGTTTCGGGTGCAGCACTGAACGTATTCTTGTCATTTTTCAGTAGGAATGCTCCACTTTGTTTCTGCCGAGCGGCTTGCTGGGTTTCTTTGGCGGTTTGTTGTTCTACTTGGGAGTATATGCCTGTTGATATTTTTAACATGAGACGCCGTAGATGTCACACTCAGTAGTCGTGTCTGCCGCTGTGTGATATTTCAACGCTTTTATTGTCTTTCTGTAGCTGTAGTTGTGTGAAGTGTTGTTGTTTTAAAATATAGATGATTGTCAATGTCTTATAGTGATACCCAGCGTTTTCATTAATCATCACGGGAGGATATTGCTTTTCTAATATGTTATTGGGAATTTTTAAGGGAGTAGTCTGGATTTATACCTTAAATTACCGTATTGTGAATGAAGAGATGACGTTGGAGGCACATATTGTGTTACATGGAACTTGTGCAGTCCTTTTATTTCATTGTTTTGTGTAGCATAGCAGGCTGGGTATCATACAAAAAAACAATAACACCAACAACAACCAAAAATATTTAGATGGATTTTGATTCGGGGTGTGAAGAAAAACTGAACTTTCACCCCCTACTGGTAAACAAACCAGAATTATTCTCATTATTCTGATTTATTTGTTTAACTGAGAAATAGGTTGCTGACACAAACGAAAAGCGTTTTCTGTCTGGAGACATGAGGCTTGCTCTTGTTCCTCCACCGTGGGGGGTGCTGGTTCTGGTTTGAGTGGCACCGGTAGCCTGGGCTGCTTCCAGGAAAGACACTCAGGCAGCACACAGACGGATTGACTGACACCCCATTAGAAGTCGAGGCGGTGGGGAGATAATAGCCGACTCCTGGAAGATGGGGGGAGAGGAAAGCTTTGCCATTGTAAAACGGGT
>OMKX01090566.1:0-10996 GCA_900302425.1 Brosme brosme
GAACAGCGGAAGTAGTTGAACTGTTGGCATCCCCAGAAAGAGACATACAGAAAGAGAGAGAGAGAGAGAGAGAGAGAGAGAGAGAGAGAGAGAGAGAGAGAGAGAGAGAGAGAGAGAGCGAGAGAGAGAGCGAGAGAGAGAGAGAGAACAAGGTTCAATGAAAAGTCAAATATCAATTATTTTAATTCACTTATTGTTATTGTTGGGTTTAAATATCAATAAATCCAGGTTTAAATGACATGAGAAGATTGTTCACTAATTGTCTTTGTTTCGATTTACTAAGCAGTTGTTAATAAGGACTAAGCTGGCATGGAAGTGAAAATGCAGTGAATTTTTTTTTTTCACAGCAAAATGTGGAGTAGAACAAAACAAGCTGTTCATTAAATAGAAAATACATTTCAATCATAATAAGTGTCAATTAAACGAATTTAAATATTTAAATTTTCAGCTGGTCTATAAAAAAAATGGAACTCAATTCATCTAGCCCCGTTAGTCTTCTGAACGTGGAATATAAACGTAAACGTATGATATAAAAAACATTAGGGAATACGGAAATTACGATAACATTAATTATCGGTATCATACTATATAATATTCCAGTTGCTACGTTAATGTTTCTTTTTCTTTTGAACAGAGAAAGTGGACAAATTGACGCAGTGGCAGTGATAAAGGGTGTAAAAACAAATGTTGTAACGGGTCTTCTTAGGGAAAAGAGGCTGGCCACAGTACACTGACATTTTCCCCACATGCAAAACCATGCAAAAGGTAAATACTAAGGCGGAGGGATACATACACAATTGCAGAACATGGCCGTCACCTCCGTCATGTCCTCTCCTACGGACCATCCCATTTTAGTAACTTCCGCTGTGATTGGATTAGCTCTTCAAAACTCGTCTTCTGATTGGATGCTGACAGGTCAATCAAGCCCTGACGCCAATGACGTTGATCGTACGGTGGTAACACCGTATCGCTTGGGTTATTCGCATTATAGTTACTTCTACATTTAATGGAATATAATGCTTAATGTGAATAAAGACGTCGCCAAGTCTTATTTTCCGGCTTAGCCAGTATAGGTTAGCTTTGAATTAAACGGCGGCGGGGGTTGTCGTTTATTTTGACAGCAACATTTCAGGGTAAGTAGACTGATACATTTCCTTCCTGCGTCTTTTTTCTCGCACAGGAACAGAACTGGTTTCTTTTATTATCCAAACAGAACAGTAAACTCCAAACTTATGATTGCTATTAAACACGTTTTGATTTCTACGTTGTATGTTTTTGTCGGTACGATGGTGAAATCCATTACTTGGTCTTGGTTCAGCCACCGATGTATTGAAACGCAGGCAGGGTAATGGCTGTCGGTTGGATTGGATAGGAATTGTGTAATGGCCTATCCTATATTGTATGATTCATGCCTGGTTATGGGTCTTCTGCATACGGTATTTTCTATCTGCCTAATTATTTCAATCTGTCAAATGAGATTCAATAGGCCCATTTTGGCTGTAAGCGACCACTGACCATATTCACCATAATATTGTGGATGGTAGGCTACAACTGTGGAATTGAGCTTGCACACATCTGAAAGCAAACCAACCTTGAGTGAACACCGATGATACAGATGTATCTAGATACAGATGTATCTAGGTCTCTAGCTTAATTTAATTAAGTAGCCAATAGACGAACTGCACAGATAAGAGGCCTGTTATCCCACGCTGTTCATCCTGTCCTTCGGACTGTACTTGAGAAGACCCTATTTCCAGTCTTACTTGCATCATAATATATGATCTACATTTTATTAACATTGTCCTTTATACTTTTGTATTTTAGAGATTCTAGCATTGATTCTGCATAATTCTGGGTAGCTCTGTGTTCTTAATTCAAGACAAATGTAATATTATTTATGTTATTAATATATAGATTATTTGTATAAAATGTCGTTTGCTAGTATCATTTGCTTTTTGTGTGCAATACTACTATGCAAAATATATGTAACTTAGCCAACTAAAGGTGTGTAGTTTAACTAAAAGGTGTGAGTTTGAGTATAGCCAATTTGTTAGAAAATATAATCTTATTTTCTTGCCATTCGACTGAAGTTAAGCAAGAAGTAGGCAAATTTGTTGAAGCGATGCCCCCTAGTAAATCACGATCCTGATGGAGGGTTGTCAACATTGCTGGATAGAAGGGTCCCACTTTATAACAACAGGGGGTCTAGTCTGCCCACAAGGCATAAGGTTATTCAATTGTCTCGGAGCCTGAAGGAAACACAATGTTTCAAAAGCTGCAGTGTGAAGCGCAAACACATGTTTTATAGACTACAGTATACGTCAGCACTCTGTTGTATTACCATTAAACCCAAACATACGTACACACACATAGAGGGAGAGTAGAACAGGGAAAACCCTGCATATTGAACACAGATGACCTCGTCCAGCATGCACCATGGTTTCAATGCTTTCCGTTCATTTTTTTGGAGGGGGTGGGGACATCTCCAATGTCCAAGGTCCAATCAAGTCAGTGATGTAACAGTTTCAAAATGTTATGTCGATCCGGGTATAAAACAAAATCCAACATTATGAAGGCCTACATCCTCGGGCGAATAACTGCTTATAACCGCCTACAACGCTTACTTTCACAATAGACAGATGATACTGTTTATAAAGTGCATTTCAGTATATTTAAACAAGCTTAACCAGCACTCATGTAAGCACACACTCTCAGACTAATGTGCAGCTGTAAAACTCCCATTAACACATGAGATTACATTTAATTCAAATTAAAGTCCTAGTAGGAGCATTTTCTGACAGTGAACTTCGCTGTTCACAAGCGTTACATATTGGACATCGAAGATAGCCTAGTGGTGTACATTTGGTCCTTGTCATGTTCAATTTAGTTTCACTAAAAAGAGTGTCTTCAAATCTGACCTTGAAATGAATTAACAGACATAAAAGTTTCAAAAGGTTCAGGCCTTGTAGGAATGACTAATGTCTTGGTAAATTCTCCAGATTACCTCCAGTTACGATTTGCGTTTTTTTTTCATGTAATCTATCACTGTGCGCTTTAAACCCCTTTCTTAAAATGTAAAAGCTGCTATAACGAAGCATTATTTGGATCTCTGTGTAGTTAAACTCAACGAAGCCCCGTGGAAATGAGTCTTTGGCCAGCTCTAGGATCTGTGCTGTTGACATTTTTGCTAATCCTGATATTTTATGGTAATACATTCGGTTAATCCAGCATCATTCTAGCTAATTAGAAAAGGCAATTACCATTTACAGCAAGAGTGTTTCACTATCGTGTTTGGTTACTCTGTTGCTCTGTAATCCTCGAATGTTATGGAAACTGCTTTTGCCAAAGTATGGTGAAATATTAGCCTAGCACATGTAAGCTATGTCAACACATGTGATAACAAACACAAACATGACTGTGTGTTAATACATCCTCTGCTTCATTGTCTGCGGTTTTTGTGTAAGGCAGGTAAAAATCCAAGTCATTGTGTTGACATGATAATTCCCAATGCATGGCGAACACATTTAGACCCTCGTCCGAGGGGCTTGGGCTATCTGCTGCTAGGCATCCTCCATTCATCTTTTGAGCGTTTGGCAAATTTCATTGGCCAATGCATAATCTGCTAAAGGTCACTGCCACTAATTACACTTCTCAAAAAGAGACAGATGCCCACCCTCGGCCCCATTTTTCTCTTCATCAAAATAATATTCATCAGCCGCAGAAGGGATTCCTGGAATGATTTCAGCGAAGCGCCATCCCTCTTTATCAGTGTGACATCAACCCCACCAAAGATTATAACGCAGAGCTGGCCCAGGTGACTTATTCGCAGGGCCCAGGTGACTATTCTATTGCCAAGGTCACTATAATGGCCCAGGTGACTATTCTATGGCCCAGCTGACTATACTATGGCCCAGGTCACTATACTATAGCCCAGGTCACTATATTAGTATGGCCTAGGTGACTATACTGTGGTCCAGGTCACTATACCATAGCCCTGGTCACTATATTAGTATGGCCGAAGTCACAATATAAGTATGGCCCAAGTCACTATATAAGTATGGCCCAGGTCACTATATTAGTATATTGTCAAACTGAGCCGCAGACCAAAGTCCCAGGTTCACTATAAAGAATAAAGCTTCCAGCCTCTCTGGGTTCTCTTAATGCCACAGTAGGGGAAGGAGCCGGCCGGATCCAGAGTTCAAGCTCATTATCCTGGCCCTCAATCAGACCTCCAGCCAGCTCTTAATTGAGCCATCAGCGCCTTGAGGGGGGAAGAGACCGTGTCATTACTGTAATGAGGGAGCAGCCGTGCAGGGGGCAGTAGGGAGAGCGCCACGAGGAGAAAGCCCAACGGCGTTGCCCCATTCTGGTCAAATTCACATGGAAATCAACGGTTTCTTGTGAACATCACACTAACAGTCTGTTAATATCTTATAACCCTCTCCAACATAATCGATTAATATGCTAATATATAGCCGTGCAGTTAGCTAATGACCAAATAATCACATGAGGAGGGGGCCGGGGCTGTATAATTCAAGTGTTCTGTGAGACGGGTTGTAGTATAAGTAGAGAGCAACGTGCAGACCATCGAAACCAATGCACTGTTTTTAATACATAACTATATGTGCTTATAATATAAGTTATATTAAACATATACTATACTTCCAGATTGTATGTTACTTTGAGCAAGCGGGGTTCTAAAAGTAAAATGTCAGTGTTGCACCTTGAATGGTGCCTAGTTCTGAGGCGAGCGATTGAATATCCTCACTCACACCCTTGTCACTCATCATTAGCGTGACATGCACCCTTGCATGTCGCACTAATGTGCACACAAAACCCCCATTGAAATAAAATGTAAGCAACAGTTACACCTTGTTGTCCCACAGCTGCACTTGGTTAACTTTGATCTCTCTTTATATCGATATCCTGTATCTTTGGGTATTGTGTTCATGACGTCCACGTGGAGGAACAGAAAAGCTTTGAATGCCTGTTGACGTTGTTGTTATTATTTGTTTATTCTCTAGCGACATGACGGGTCCTTTGCAGTGTAGTCGCTGGCCAGTGCACAATGCACGTGACGATCAGCTTTTGGGCTGTAGGCGTTTGAAATATGTGGATGATTCACAGGTTACTTCATAGTCGCTGGCTGGCTCACTTACAAATTAAATACGGTGTACATGACCCTGGGAATCCCCTTCCTTCCCTCGACACATAGTGGTTTCACATCGATTGTTTATGTGGCCGGTCACGAGAATGAGAAATGTTGTCTAACCTCTCTCTCCCTATCTCTGTCTCTGTCTCTCTGTGTCTGTGTCTCTCGACCATAGGAGGAGAGTGACGTCTGTCGTACCACGGCTACAGCGGGCGGGGCGGGGGGCAATTGGCCACCTTTGTCCCTACTAAGCAAACAATGAACTGAGCATCGTCCACTCCACCAAACCAAACGTTTGTGTGTGTGTGTCTGTGTGTCTGTGTGTGTCAGAGTTCCTTGACTGGCATGCATGACCGTGTCTGGGGTTTTCTGTGCACGAGTAAGAGGTCGTAGGTCACACCCACCGAGGGGCCATTCTCTTCTTGACTGACGCGGCCGTCCGTTTCCGCCGTCGCAAGGCACCATGGGAAGGAAAAAGATCCAGATCCAGAGGATCACGGATGAGAGGAACAAGCAGGTGAGATGAGAGTGCTGTAAACATCACTGCTGTCGGTCAAATATGGATATTTACTAGTTGCAGAACACCATACCACATGTTATTCCTTGAATCAAAAGAGCATTTTCTCTTATTCAAAATGCGGGGTCATGTAAGGCCATGTTTGAGGCGGCCCAGCTGGATAGCATTACTGCCTGGAGGGTCGGAAGACAAGACGGGGAAGGAAACTCGGGCCTCTCTGATCATCCACCAAGAGGAGCTTCACATCATGTAGCTCTATGATGTAAATGCACTCATGACTAAGTGACTCTGAGGCCAAACACAGCGCTCCGTCAGGCCGCTAATGAGCTCCAGGCTGAAGCAGAACCAGGCCCAGGAGTGAGCAGACGATCGAGATCTTAAGACCCCCATCGTCTGCTAGTACCGGACCCTTTCACGATGACATCGCTTTAGAAGTGATGCTCCCTCCTCTTCCTTATGGGAACGTGTCCAGCAGCTCGGTGATCAGACCTACAGCATTGATCGGCAGCCGGTGGGGTGGTGAGGCTCTATGGCCATCAATGTGGCTGAAGGGAACAATAAGTCTGCTCGAGGCTATTAAACCACTTGGGCAACCGTGTGACGAGACCACCCGCCACGACAACACTGTGTACACGGTGTGCCTTCAAAGAGGTATCCACGTCGGAGATGAGGACAAATATGGAGAGACAAGATGAAAGATTTTTCATAATATATCCACAAATGACATTGGGTCCTCTGAAAAAGCTACACGCAAGCCATTTGCTTCTAGATGCTCCGTTTTGCACATATAAAGGTGTTGCCTTATTCTATATAGGCTCTCCTCTGATAGATCATCCCAAAGATGTTAAGCAAAGCACTTTCTCTTTAACAGACAGTGGTTAATCGGTATAACTTCTTCTACTGATGGAATCAAAGGCTTGGTCGCTGGAGATCAGTTGCTATAGAGACCGTTTGCTGTTTATGACAAGGTTCCGTCGCTGTGGTCACCAAAATCAACAACACTTTTCCTTCTCCATGTATGAGTGCTTCTCACTGCCACCTGCCACCATCCTGTTTAGACCAGATCCCCATTTGATAAATCGTTCCTGCAAGAACCGGACAGGGAACAGGGACTGACCAATGGCAGTGTTGGCTTCTTATCATCTACACATAGAATGTGCCATGGAGACAATCTGCACTCACTACGCAGCAAGACTGAGGACCAATGCCTCTGCTGTAGATGCTATAGGCCACCACTTCACCCAGGAAGTGTGACTGACTGACTACTTGTGAGGGCACTTATGCAAAAACAAAACAAATGGCAGTGGCTGGGCAGCAGTGGCTCACACGGTAGAGCGGGTCGCTGGAGCGATCCCCCGGCATCTCCTAGCCAAGCTTTGAGGGATCCCCAAGCAAGACGCCTAACCCTTATTGCTCCCGACGTGCTGGCTGTCGCCTTGAATGGCTAACACCGTCGATGTGTGAATGTGTTTATAAATGGTTGAATGTGTGGCACTATTTGTAAGGCTCTTTGAGTGGCCACAGGTCAGAAATGTGTTGTATAACTGTTCCCCATCCCCCCAGGTGACATTCACCAAGCGGAAGTTTGGTCTGATGAAGAAGGCGTACGAGCTGAGCGTGCTGTGCGACTGCGAGATCGCCCTCATCATCTTCAACCACTCCAACAAGCTGTTCCAGTACGCCAGCACCGACATGGACAAGGTCCTGCTCAAATACACAGAGTACAACGAGCCCCACGAGAGCCGCACCAACGCAGACATCATCGAGGTGAGCCCCGTGTTTGATTTCATTAGGGGCCGACTGATCAACCATGCTTTGACCGTAGAGAAGAATTAAAGAGACACAAATGTTTGTTTTTTTGCCTACACATCTATTTACTCAAAGTGACAGATCAGCCAAGAGGGACTTTTTTCGGGTGCTAGAGTTTGTATGACAAGGTTCATTAGAGGCTACGCTTTGTGTTGTGTTGTTCCAACGGGTCAGGTCTGTGTCGTGTGCACACCACACATAACGCAAACGGCATGCATGAGCACGTTCCTGGCCTCCTCCTCCCTTTGGTTAAACCTCTTCCTCGCCCTCTCAGACTCTGCGGAAGAAAGGCTTCAACGGTTGCGACAGCCCAGAGCCCGACGGGGAAGACTCCATTGATCAGAGTCCCTTGAACGACGACAAGTATCGTAAGACTACCGAAGACCTGGACATTCTCTTCAAGCGCTACGGAGTAAGTCCCGTCCCCAACCTTAACCCTACAATGTCTGGTGATGGGTTTGACTCTAAAAACGGATGTCGTTTCTTTGCCTTTCCACAGCAGTCGACGGCGACTGCCCCCTCATTCTCCATGCCCGTTACAGTCCAGGCGTCCAATCAGAGCCCACTGCAGTTCAGTAACCCGGGCAACACCCTGGTGACCACTTCCTATGTGACATCCTCCTCTCTTTCCGACACGCACCTCCTGTCGCCACAGCAACCCGCGCTCCAAAGAAACACGGTGTCTCCGGGGTTGCCACAGCGACCGGCCAGCGCAGGTGAGCCACGGGGGCAAATGAGATTCCTCAGCATGCGCTTGAGGGACGACCTAATCAGGCCTCACGGATAATGGCACATTGACCAGCCTACCTGCAACGCTTTCACACACTTCCGATAATTGAACCTTCTCTGAGCCGCCGGAATCAATCCATAAAATCCCGGCCCGTCACTTTGAGCTAAAGCCGGGGTGCCTCATTGTACTGTTTGATTGCCCCCCACTGTGAGATAACCTCCAGATCGTTTTCATCAGGGGAAAAATAGACACATTTCTGCTTCACATTGAAGTGCTTAGATGGTGGAATGAGAAGCTAAAAATAGCGTATTAATTTGAAACATTTGCCTGTGTGGTAGCTCACATGGTGACCAGGAGTCGGAGGATGATCTCTTGAAGTCGTTATTCATGAGTGATGTAACGTTGCAGTTTTAAATCCGTAGTGACCTTTACAAAAGTGAATTTAACTTCACTTGACATGTCTGGTGGTCATAATGAGTCAAGGCTGAGCATTAAATCAAAACGCTTCCCAAATCACCCTGAGGTGTCTTTGAGATGTGGTGCTCAATATTTCAAATGTGTATTTACAACATTTCAACAAGCTTGTAGCTTTAAATTACCCGGACACTTCTGAAATCAATGCTGATCGATTGATTTCATGAATGTCGTCTTTGTTTACATGCCATGTTGCACCGCCATGTTTCTACAGTAGCCCAGGACAGCTGAATGAGAGGACGCTTTCTTATCTTATCTTAGGATTGCTATCTCACATCTGAGCTATGACCTATAGTTTTACAGCCTAAATAACTAAACACAATTTATAAATCCATCAAGGGACCTCATAAGTTCGCACTTAGCTGCTGATGCTTGATGCTGTCATAGACGAGGACATCATTAGAGAAGTACCTACTGGCACCTAACAGGCCAGTACAGGTCCCCGTAGCTTATCCTGGTTGCATGATGCCACTAAATCCTACACACTGCGCCTTCTGAAGTGTGGATTATTTGTTGTTTGTGTTTGTAGGAGCGCTTCTAGGAGGGGATCCCAACAATTCTAACGGAGGATGTCCAAGTCCAGTCCGTAAGTATTATTGAAGTATTGTTTTACATCAAATATGATCATAACAATGTTCACAATTCTTCTGAGGTGCTCGTCAATATCGCAGATCCATATACGTGTAACTGTTTGTATTGGCATCGGTAATACATTTGATTATGTAGGCCGATATCATATCAAGAATCAAAGCTAATGCCAACAGCTGTAAAAGGACTCTTGAGTCATTTATGATCGTTAACACCGCATTTATGCTTGCAATTATATAAAAAAACACTCATCATTTCGGCAAAATGTTGCAAGTGTTTTCTCAGATTTTGTGTTGTAATAATCATGGTGAAGTAGGTGTAATGTTCTCTCGTGTCTCGGGATTCTGTATTTCTAGTTCTGTTCAGCGTTCGAGGATCCTATGACATGTTATGTTATCATAGTATTGGCAGATATATGGATATAGTTGTGGCCTGGTGGAAGCAGGTGGAACAGGAATTACAGGTTGACATAATGATCTGAACACAACAAAAAGGAAGCTGCCCACGGTACTTCACTTGCCTGCCCTTCTCTTGGCAAGATCCTTGTTTACAATGTTTAGACAAAGAGTTGTGTCATCCTTTTGGAGCAAATTATCGTCACTGGCGGCAACAGTGCAAACACTCCCTCACTGTTGGTCATTTGAACATGAGTGCGTGCACGTTGAAATATTTTTACAAAACATACTTTTATATTTATTTCCCGCATGTCCCCTTAGTTCACATATCTGTTTAGCTATCCTTAGTTTAGTTTTTGCATATTTTTTATACAAGTGGAAGTCACTGATGAAACCCTTTTTGCTCCCATCCAGCTAACGGATACAACAGTGCTCGGGCCTCCCCGGGCCTCCTCACCGTCTCCAACGGCAACAGTCTGGGGAAAGTAGTTCCGGCCAAGTCCTCGCCACCGCCCTCTAGCCCCCAGATAGTGAACAGCCGCAAGCCAGACCTGCGAGTCATCACCTCACAGGGTGGGAAGAGCCTCATGCAGATGGTAAGATGGACCCCACCAGGAAGCCACATCCCCCATCTGACACACAGCCACAAAGTGTAGCTTCCTTTAACCACACAGCCAGAACCAGTTGGACCCCCTGTGTGTTTGGGGGGAATCCAGTTGCTTATATAAACATAAATCAAAGATATTTTTATTGGCTATTTTTAATTAATTGTAATGCTGCTTTAGAGATGCAAAATGTGGTACCTTAGGTGCTACCCCACGAATCGGCGACATTTTACAAGCATATCAATGTACATGTCTATGTTTTTATGTTTCTGGAAAAATGTTGCTTGTTTCTTTGTAAAAATCTGAATTGGTGGAAGCAAAAGCCTTGGCGTGTTTAGAGACAGGGGTGGCTTTGTGTTTCTAGTCCCTGATCTGGAGCAGCGTCTCCCCTACAGCGATGCTCTGCGGAGCACTGATGAACCGGCACTCAATCACAGCTCGGGCAGGTCCATGTGTGAACACAACGCGGGTAGCACTGGTCCAGAAATGACCCGCCTTATGTGATTTCCCCCTGCTGATGTTCTCCGTGCTTGGTGTTCTCTTTAGCATTAATATTAGCATTAGCATTAGCTTTAGCGTTAGCTTAAGTATTGCGCACCCGGTTCAGAGATGTGACCCTCTCCATTACTGGCCTTTGCAGACAGAGGATGAGCTGGAATTGGTGAACGAGGTGAATCTTCTCCACGTCATTATTTATCTTCTTCCGCATGACTTGATGGCCATTCA
>OMKX01090567.1:0-10291 GCA_900302425.1 Brosme brosme
ATGTCTGTACAAACAATGTTTGGCCTGATTTCCTAAATGCTAGCCTTTGTCAGATCAAATTGTTCCGTATCCACATAACACTACGGGATACGGATAGATAGACCAATAACAATACTGGTATCAGATATCGCACGACACCTCTGCCAAAACAAAAATAGGATACCCATAGCTGTATCAAACCAGTTTTTATCCATCTTTGTAAAGCAAGTTTTCCAATTTCTTAAAATCTTTGCAAAATAATTAATAGAAAACACCAAAATCCTTCATCTGTATGCCACACTATGGTGAAATACAAATGTAGTCTGAAAAGTACATTCAGGAAATTATCTTAAGAGGCCATTAGTATTCCTTTTTCCTTCTTGATGGCATACCTCATTAAGAGTTGCTTGGTAACAGATGGCCTTACATCCAATGCCATTACTGTCCCACCAGGCCTAAACCTCTGCCATCAGTCCTCGAAACCCCCTCCCCCAACACTCCAACCATGTCTCTCCCGTCTCACTTGACACCCGTGCCTTGGGATCTGCACTGGAATGAGTCCCCCACCGCTCCCTACCTACCATGATTATCCTCTTTATCTATATATTGTTTTACCTATCTGTGGTCTGATTGTAATGGCCTGTCACAGGATGTGATGAAGGGGCAGCGGGAGTCAGGCCGAGGTGGGACCAAGGCGACGGAGCTCAAGTAATCAGGAGTGCGGGTGCATCTGCTTTCCATCACTGCCCTGGTGAGGGCTAAGCTCAAGGAAAGGTCTCAGCTCCATGGGTGATGAGGGCTGCCACTGCCCCTGCTTGTCCTTCTGGTGCCTACGCTTATTTTCCTCTCTCCCTAGAGCAGGGCCGAAAAAGGAAGGGCACAGCTCTATCACACCACCACTTTGACATCTGCCCTTTAAGCGATACTCACCCTTTCTTGGAAGTCACCTTCCACCCTAACCTTGGTCGGACGCCATCCCTTGCAGGCCTCTGACGAGGCCTTCAAAATGAAAGGCAAATGATAGGCAAATCAACAAAACTAAACTGTTACATGACCATTGTAGATCATAATTAGAGATAGTTGTCTTTTTTTTCAATGGATAAAATTGGCAGAGTGCAAAGCCGCAAGGGAAATGTATTCTTTGAACAATGAGTATTCTCAATTTGCAATGGGTGTGTCTTTATGCAGACACAGCACAAGCAGGATATCTTCCTAATTCTCAGCTATTATTTCAGCCAACCTCCAATACAAAGTTAGGGCTTGTTTTTTATTGCATCATCAAATCAAAAGTATCAATTTGTCTGTATTCAGTTAAAAAAATATGGTCAAACCATGATTGATTTGAAATTTGGTAATGGATATAACCGATCAGTATTCGTCAGTAACCCACTACTTTATATAAACAATTGTTATTGTTTTTTATACAAATGATGGTGTCAGACACAGCCCTTATATGCACCATATTCAACTGCAGGGATCCTAGGTAAGCCAACCATCCAAAGTGAAAGGAAATTCTCCTCCAGCTTCCAGTGCTGAAATTTCACCATTTTGGCTGTCTCTTGACCTTCTTTGCTGCTAAAATGGGCTCAAGGGTTTCGGAAAAATTGATTCAGCAAATGGAGTAAAAAGAGAATTCCAAGGAGAATGGGTACCAACGGACAGAATAAAGCCCCCCATCTCCCAAAGCACTTGTTCAAAAGATACATAAACAGGAGAATTTAGAAGGACTTAGTTAACCAAGTAACCAAACAACGATTTACCAAAATATTACCAACCTTTTGTTATGAACCCTCCAACGTAATTTTGCTACCACAGTGAATGATCTATTTTGTTCCTTGTTCACAAGTCTGTCTTATTTTTAGGCTATTTATAATGGTAAAATTGCTGAAAACACAAGATTTCTCAACTCTCACCTCTTAATTAGATAGTAAGGAAAAAGACAGAATCTCTTCTAATTCAATCATTCAAGCTAAAATTAAACACCAATTTCAAAAACATCTGGACTTTTAAAACAGTCCAAAACCTTTACGGAAAAACTGTACTTTGCAAAGCTTCAAAGTACACATTTGCCAGATTTCTTACAGACTGCAGTTTTATTAACTAGTCAAAAGGCATAACTGGCACTGCTAGTAGTACTAGGGGGTCTGTTTCATAAGCTAAGCTTTACGGAGATGGGTGGAAAACAAACCTCCACATGCCCTGACTATGTACACAAAATATTTGTATTAGGAAAATAATGTATGATGTTTACTTTAAAGGCTCCTTTTCTTTTTTTATAGAAATCAAATATATAAAAATATTTATATTTTTTAGTATTTTGCCCAACTTTTACCAAGACCCATAAACTGTTTCACTTTAAACATCACACACAGCGGTGTGTAAATCTCAAATTTTGCCAGTGCCTCAAAAAGCATAATCAACTGTTGACCTTCATTCGATTTTTGTTTATGCCAGATGTTTACTAAGAACCCACAGCACACGGTGTTCCCTCACAGTAGATAAAGTAAAACAGACCCAGTTTGTTATGGTGGCCTCAGTGCAACACAGAAAACAGGGCTTTCTATTCCACTGTACCAGGAGTCTAAGGTGGTCCTCTGAACCTTGTTGATAAAAACAGCTGTTCTTCCTCTTTATGGGTGGCTCACGCCTGTGCAAATACCCAAACAACACACACACACACACACACACACACACACACACACACAGTTCCCACCATATCTAAAGCTGCCAAAGCCACAGGGCAGGCGAGAAGATGATGGTAGGCAGCACATTTAAGCGCCGTTCACACAATCTGCTCTCTGTAATCGACTGCCCCCACAGCCTTCAAGCACATGAGCGGACTGAACACCCTTTGACGAACTGATGTGTCTGCGTGCGCGTGTATCATTTGCATGAGTGCAGTATTACCTATGTATATAGACACATACACATACTTTACACCAACCTACAATTGGCTAACAAGCCGGATCTATGTTGAAGATGATCAAGTACAGTACAGCTAGAAAGCTTAACTATTACAAGTCAATGTAGATGCTGAATATCATCAAGTCAAGGCCCCGGTTAATCTCAGCAGTCCTATGTTATAGAAGGGCTTCTGGGGGGAGACAGCACAGAGCCTGGGCCGGAAACCAAAAACTGCAAGGGGCGGAGTCACGCTTTGTTTCCTGTTTCATTATGGAGATAATTACAGAGGGAAAATTATTTGCGCGAGGGGATGGAAGCTTTCAGAACGGGATGTGAATGTGTTTTTCCAAAGTGGCCAGTCTATACATCGCTGATTTGGAAACCTTTACACACTTACTTGCCGTTTTTACAGATGCCCTCCGCCATGATTGGTCGAAACATCGAAGTTTGGTATTATCAATCTCAATAAAATATGAAGAGATTTGTATTATGTAAAGATTTCCTAATAATTATTGCCAGTCTTCAACACAGTCTTGTTTTCAATAGCCCTTGTTCAACAGACCACCATACAGCTTCCATATGGCCTGATCCTCTGCAGCTGCCATCATTGACATAAGAAACTAAGCAACCAGACCTAAAATCACAACATGCCCAATAAACCACAAAAAAAATCGAGGTGTGTTGAGATTCAAGATTTTTATGCAAACTCAAAAGAATAGGCCAATGCCTATGTGTATAGAGCTGAGGGTAAGTTTTCACTCCAGGCACAAACAGTTCCTTGGCTGACTCTGTACTGTTCCCATGAATGGGTATAACTTAAGAGACGCGCATGCAATGCAGAAGTGTTGTTGTGTGACTCCGCTTGGGTCACTGTAAACAATGCATGAGGCAGCTGTAGCGACAGCACTGCTGCACAGATAAGTTACCTGGTGTGAAAGTTTAAAATTAAACTTTCCTATTCCATAAGAGACATAACCACTGTGAGCTGGTGTGGTCTACAAAGTTGCTGCACTAAACGATAGGCCTGCGATGGTTTTAAAAAGGTCCAAATTGACGGCAGATGCATTATCTTGCAAAAAGCCCTGCCAAGAGCAACATCACCATGTTAGTTACAACCCCACAGAAGATTATTTTTGATGATTCTCAGTGCAAATTTAGTAAACAGCAAGGGCTCTCGAATAACACTGTATGACTCATGTCCTCCAAGAGACCATAACAATAACTGACTTATAGACAAGGGGCAACACAGAGGAGGACCTGAGACGCCTTGGAGCTCCGCAAGATGCAGCTCCCATTGGTTAATGAGGGCCGTCCTTGTTTTCCATTTGGCTCAAGTCAGAATCAAACTACAGTTTGAAGAGGGAATTCAGATCGAGGAGCGGAAAACCAAATGACTATGGGGGTATTTCAGGACATTTGCTTGTAGGAACAGCCATGCTTACAGTTTAGAGATGCAGGGACAGAAATATGTACAAAAAAGAATACACTGAAATGGTACAAATCGAAAGCAAATATGTTTACCTATATAATTCAAAAAATAATGAAAATGTCAGTCTTAGTCACGGTGTTCTGTAATGACGTTATGTTGTGATCTAGACCGCTGGCATCGAGTCTCAAGACCAACAGCTGACGTTTGCAAGTTTAATGTGACCAGTGAAGGGATTCAATGCACTATTACTATCGTGGAGATGATGGGCCTGTGGGCCAACTTCATTCTGCCTTGTAGCAACTTCCCTTTCAGACGTGTTCCAATTGACAAGGATTTAAAAGTGTAACATTTCTAAGAATGTGAATTGTTAAGATTTAATGTTCTACTAAATGTCAAATGTGTCGCTCATTTCCATTGTTGATTCCTATAATAAGAGGGGTACAACACTGTACATTACAGAGCTGAGCATCAAGCCAAGATAGAACGGTATTTTACATAAAATTACCAAACAATTTGTAGAGATTTGTTTTTTTCAGAAAGAAAGGGCAAACCTTTATTTTGTGAATGCCAAACCACATTGGTGCAAGCCAACATAAGCACCAGAGTTCAGCCTGACCTTCAACAACCAACAGGCATAAAACAGCAGATGTGATGCCATTTATTTACGAGGGTATTGATCTGCCTTGCCTCCCGCCAATTACAAGAGATAAACTGCTGCAACAGTTATTGTAAATTATACCAGCCCCAATGCTGAAACCCAACATACTGAAAGGCTTAGCACAATTACAAATGCACATTGAAAACGCAAAAAGAAAGTAAGTGATTATCAGCATTGTATCAGCATCTGTTGCCCTTCTCCGTTACCTCCTGCTGCCTTCACGTCCAAGACCATAGGAGACGAGCAGCATCTCCTAATTGGGCTTCTTTCATTAGTGAAGCAGATAAATCCAAACACTTGGCCAACTGCGCAAATTAGGCATCTCTCGGAAGAGTGATGTTATTAGAATGTTACGACCAATTTCAGCCCATACATACACACCGAAATTATCTGTTAAGAAAGGCCTGTTTTAAAGACGCCAGAGTCAATAGGTGAGTCCGCATGATGTCCAGAAAATCACGGCAGAAAACACAGCAACATAAAGCTCTAGTCTTACCATTTTTGTTTTCTCTTTGAAAGTCCCTCATATATTTTTCACACGTATGCAGGGCTGGTGAGACTTTCCAAAAAGTCTCATCAACAGCTACACAACTCTGGAATTTGACATTTTTATCAGTGGAGTCTTAAGAAAATAGGAAAAAGGATCCTGAGTGCAGAAAAGAAAAACAGTGGTTGTCGTTTCTTTAGCCGTGTTGCAGACAAGGTGGTCCAGAGGGATAAGGCCCAGGAGAGAGGACTGTGGGAGCAGAATGGTCTCCGAAATGTTTACACATTTCGGAGAGTTATTTGCATTGTCCACAGGGAGATAATCAGCACACAATCAGCCTCCTGGCTGGATTACAGAGATAAGAGCGGAGCCAAATGGATTTTACACCCCTCTGGTAGAGTTGTTTATAAAGCCAAACTTATTTCCCCCCCTTAAAGAAAATGAGTCAATTTAACCCAAAAGAAACTGTTGCAAAGTTTTTAAAAGAACAGTGGTGCAAAATGAACATCAGAAGCACATCAGGGGCTGATTCCTACATGTGGCTATAGCTTTGATCATAGTCTCAATGTAAAACAAACAAAATAAACATCACATATAGCCATCTATCCAGCCAACCCCAGAGATAGCGACAAAATTAGGAACACAACACACACTCAGATTGAAGCTCTTTTTGTCTGCAACTCAGCGATCTTTGATGAAAGAAACCCCTGACTGTGGCTCGCGCTCTGCATAATGACACTGGGCCTCACAAGAAATGTGTTTTGAATAAACAGATATTTTCAGAGAAGGGGGGACCCCACAATTAGAAATTTGAGACTGCGTGTGGGTCCCAGTCCAATACTCTGGAATCAATCAGGGCTCCCAAAGGAACTCGTGGGTCCCCTTAATCTCCTGGTTTTATTACTTTCCAGACAGTCATCCCCTTTCACCCTACCCCCATCTCACTCTTTTGTACTGATATCCAGCAATGCCAAGGAGGGGCTCTCGGTCTCTCTCTCGCTTTCCCTACCCTTCCACCACTGCAGAGGGCTTTTCATGCAGGAGACGGTCTTTCATCCGTCTCCACACGCAAGCGAGCACAAGCTAACAGAGGCCAATCACTCCAAGGCCTGAGTTCCACTTTATAGTCCCATTACTTCACAAGTATTATGCCGCTAGAGACACATTGACTGCATTTTTTGATACCTACAGGACTAACGTTTTGCATATCATTAAAAAGGCTGTGAAATGTTGAATTACAAACGGCTCTATCATCGTTCTCCATTTTTAAGCATTGAGTTCCTTACAAAGCACATATTTGGTCATGAATTTACTAGCCACACATTGATGTGTGTACTACCAATGGGTGCTCGGTTTGCCGTTGAACAGAAATATCAAAGATGATTGGAGGTCTGGAGGTCAAAAACATCACTTGGCACACGCAACAAAAAGAAAAAATAGCGACATAAACCACACAAAGCACGACCAATATAATTAATATCGAAATGTAACTGCTGTGGGCTCAAAACATTAGCAAATGAATTGGGTGCCGTTTATCCATCAGCTAAACACGTATTGACGCCCAGGTAATGAGATGTCCACTGGACTGATGATGCTTGCTTAATACTTGACAGTAAGCACTAATGACTCTTCAGATAGTCTTCTCCACACATCCCCAAGTTCCGACCGTATTTTCCAATTACATGGCTACAATGGTTTACAACTTGTCCGACTGAAACATTTGGCTTTAAACGTTCTACACTTTTTTGCAAAACCATGGGTAGAAATGGATTGCATTTTGGATAGAGCAGTAGAGCACTACATATGCAGACAAAAGGTGTCGATAGGCAAAATGTGTTGCTCTATTGGCAAAATATATTTGACTAGCAGGTCAAATACAATCAGTCTATGCAGTAGACCAATTTAAAACAGACTTGTGTAAGATGAAAATAAATAACCCGAAATGATGTGATTGGGTGTAAAGTGGCCTTATTCAATTTATGTTATTAGTCCAAAATATTGTTTGATAAACTAGTTGGAGACTGGGGTACATGTTGCATTCTTAGAGGAATGTTGCACAAGGTATGGAATAAAGCGCTTACCTTTGTCGACATGCTTCGCCGCGGCGGACGCGGTGTAGAGAAAGGTGAGGAAGAGGAGAGAGAGGAGCGACCGTGCTCCCCGCTCGGCCATCACTTTTCAAAAATAAATCTTTGCAGGCTTCAGGAACCCCGGAGCTATCCCGTTGTAAATCCTCGGCCGCCGCCTGCTATACACTCCCAAGACGAAAAGTTCAAAGTCGCACCTAGGAAATGTAAAGAAACATCCGGAACCAGCTACTTTTAAAAGTGGCCGGGTGAAACATGTAGCTGGCTCACAGCTCTAAGTACGGAGAGAGAGAGACTGCAGGTTAGAATGTTTTCTCAACTTGGTCGAGGCTGGGGTCGAAGAAAAAAATGAAATCAATCCATTGCCACGGAGGCACGGGACGGGAAAAACAGGTACGAATACGGAATACTGCACGGGTTCTATATCCCGGTGTCCCTCGAGTGTGTTAAAAGCGAGAATACGAACAGTTAAAAAATATCACAATACGGCTAACCGGAGAAAAATCCCACCGCAGCTACCGCTCGGGAACAGGACGCAATAGCAGCGCGTGGAAGGGCTGGATTTCTTAACGGCTCCCCGGAAAACAGGGCGTGGAGCCACACGGGAAGTTTGGATCGTGGCCGACTCCGCAGGCGAAACCTAAAGTATGGCACGGAGCATCTCTACATGGGCATTCACATCGGACTGTTCGGACTGAGCAGTAGCGTTTATAATTCCTTTAATGAGATGTATTACAGCACACGATTGAAATCTATGGATTCGCCCGTTCTAAAATTCAAGAGCACAACAGGTCATTATCAGACTGTTGTGTTAAGACAATCAGGAGACATTCAATAAAATAGGAAAAAAGTTGTTACTGTATAATTTGTGTAGTTTTAAACTTCAAACGTCCAAGGCAAAAATTCATTAACACCTGTAATTTGATTTTGAGCGATGACATTACCACATGGCTTAAAATCAGAAGACAGGGTTCACATCTCCCATTTCCAGATCTAGGTTCATATGGTATGGGGCAGTAATGTTATGTATGATAGTAAATTGATGCATATCGAGAAATTAAAACATCAGTGAAAGAAATATGCCAGCGTGGTTTCCATTACTGTCTAAAGGTCATTTTAATGCATTAGTCTTTTTGACAATATATTATTGATTTTTGTCATTAAGTCATACTATTAAGATTAACAGGTATATATTGATTATTCTTCGTTAACTAACGAGCCAGGTAATACAAATTGCCAAACTGTTGGTATTCCAATAGATGGCTTTTCCAAGTAAATGAGACTATTCACTTAGGAGGAGCTCCACCCGCTGGTTCGAGTGCTCCATAACATACCTGCTCTCTATTCTGCCACATGGACAAACATGACAAAGCACACGGCTGAACTGCGGATGACCCTCTGTTAACATAACGGGGATTTTACATTTTGTAACGTTCCATGTTGAATATACTGTATTTAGTGTGTTTAGAGTTTAGGGTCTATTTCAGTCCAGATCAGACCAATAGTGTTTTGTTTGTTGATTAAATAACAATTCATTTAACAATAGCGTTGTTACAGTTGTTGTAAACAAAATTATCTAAAAGTAGTGGAAAACATAATAAAATGTAGGCTGAGGAATGATGGATTTAGCTGGTCGGAATATGTTAGTGTTAGCTGAATGTACATTTTAACAAAAATACTTGGATATGCCGTTGTATTTTTCTTTTGTACATTTTGATAATATTATTGGGGGAAAGCATCCAAATAGTTTATTATAAACTGAAAACCTTTTTTATTCGTCACTCAAAATCATTCTTAACCTTCTAAAATCTTGGAGTTTGGAGTTGTTCTAAATGATAACAGCTTACATGGAGAGAGAAGAAAAGTGTGTCACTTCATTTTCTTTCCATCAAGAAACATCTTCAGGCCTAGGGCTAATCTCACTGCTTGTTGTCTGCAATATTATATTTTATAGACCTAAGTGTTCTTGTCCAATATGTTGTCTAAGATGGTGAAAAACTGCACCACCCTAACCCCAACAATGACATAGGCCTATAAAAAGAAGCCTAGTTTCAGAGAGAGAAGCATGTATTCTCTCTCTGAAACAGCTAACTGTTTGAAATGTATTCTATTTTATTTCAAAGCTTCACCAACCCATCAGAGCTATAGAAACATATTTCCTCCAGTCTAGTGAAGAATTATGTAATAGCAAAGCTGAAAATCTGAGATGCGAGAGAGATTGGCCTACTAATGTCCTGAATCAAGCGATAGAAACCTTGTTTGGCCTCATGCCGTTGAGGAAATCACCATTAGATTACTGCAGGGAAAAGGCCCTGGATTAACATGCACTTGTCGCTGCTGTTGGTATAGCATATCAAATCTTTCTAAATCTTCTGAACCCTCTTAAAGCAGCAATCTCACATACGGTTCTGCGTATATATGCTCTCATTCAATTGGAACGATACGCATTTAGGGTTTCTTCAGAGGAATGAGGAAATTAAGAAATAAACCGTTTTCTTCACGGCTGTAACTTGCTTTTCTCTGCTGGAGGGTTAACGGTCACACTGACTTCTATGTCTGGGATGGATTTGTTGCGTTGTAAATATAGCAACATTAAAAGAAATAAGGCCAAATGTCTAGGGATTACAAGAACACAGAGTGTTTTACCATGATTTGTGTGTGTGTGTGTGTGTGTGTGTGTGTGTGTGTGTGTGTGTGTGTGTGTGTGTGTGTGTGTGTGTGTGTGTGTGTGTGTGGGTGTGGGTGAG
>OMKX01090577.1:4780-16203 GCA_900302425.1 Brosme brosme
GCGCTCCTGCCTCTCCAGCTCCTCGCGGTCCAGACGCTCGCGCTCCTGCTCCTGCTGCTTCACCGCCTGCAGGAGTAGGGGAGGGAGGATTGGTTAAGGAGGCGGGGCCGGGGGGTGGATTAGGTGAAGGAAGGAAGGTTGAGGTTGCATTCTCAAAGGGCTTCCTTAAAACGGTAACTTTAGGGATCTTTAATGGGGCCTACAAAAAAAACCTGCACATTTCTAACAGCTCCCAACACAAAACCTAAGCATGACTAGAAAGGGGTACACAAGAACTCTGGACAAAATAAACGACTACACATTTTCACTTAACTAAAATGTTGGCAAAGATTACTAGGCAGCTAAAAATGTAAAATTTTTCAGATAACATGACAAAGATCTTTTTCGAATAATGTTGTTGAACTTCTCTGTACTACAATATGATATATTGAAATAATGAGCATTATCATTTTATAAATACTCGTTTATAAATATGTAAGGCAATTTATGTGATTCCGTTCACCATTAAGTCTTTCAACGATTGTTTCCAAAATGTCAAACCCGGCGATAAACGGCCTGGTGTTTGACGGCGGTGTACCACAGCCATCAACACGGCATGGAGACAACAACCAGCGGCGCTCATAACATCCACAGTCCCCCCGACGTGTCCCCAGTGTCCCGCCCACCTTGGCCCTGGCCAGCAGCTCGGCGATGAGGCGGATGGACTCCAGGTTGCGCTGGGCCAGCAGCAGCCGGCGCTCCTCCGTGGCGATCTTCAGCTGCAGCTTCTTCTGCTCCTCGTCCTGGCGGCGCTTCACGCGCTTCAGGTTGCGCTTCTCCTCGCGGTCCCGCACCTTCTGCTCCCGCTTGCGCACGCGCTCCTCCCGCCGCCACTCGCGCTCCTCCTCCTCCTGCTCCTTCTGCTTCCTGCGTAGGGAGCATCACATGAATACATTAAGAAGAAGTGGTGGGTTGTGCGTCGCCGTGGGCGGCGCTTCATGGCTGTCATTTGCCGATTTAAAATATACAAGATGTCAATGTTTCTTTTGAGTATCTTTTACCCATAGGTGTACAGAGTGTAAACCTATGACTTGTGTATTTTTTTAACCTGCACTATTTACCTTTTCCATTAGCAACCTCTAGGGACTGGAGTTGCAGTTATAGCTTTATCATATAGCTATAGCATTTCCCCACAGTGGTTGGGGGGGATTATTCTGGACCACAATAAAACAATTTATAGAGAAAGATCCTAGATGAATTGACTCGTTGATGGGCGCGTTTATGCATGCAAATCTTTCTAAAACGGCGGTTATTTTAAAGTAAAAAGCCGCAGTAGAAAAGACACACAATGCAGGTTTAAGCTCTTATACGAATAGCATACTCAAGCACACAAGTGTTCCAAAAGCCCTGTGGAATTGTTCAAAGTGTCAAACCCCAGGCCTTCACGATGACGTTGGTGCCGTTTAGTACCTCTCCTCCTCCTTGCGTCGGTCCTCCTCCTCCTTCTCCCGGCGCTTCTGCTCCTCCCGCTGTCTCTCCAGCTCCTGCAGCTTCAGTCGCTCCTGGCTCCTCTGCTTCACGGCCGTTGAGCTCAGGTGCTTGCTGGTGTCAAAGGTGACCTGGGATATAATGATAACGTTACGGACCGTTATATAAAACATTGCTTTAGTTCATTAATCAGCCATTTGGAGTGCATTATTGTAATTACATCTATGTTTTTATAACTTGCATCGATTAACCTCCAAGCCTTGGAACACAGTTGAACTAGTGCCAAGTGTCATTACACTAAAAGGCCTCAAAGCTGTAACGTCCGACCGAAGAAGACTATCCCGTTGTGCTAATCCCTCTTTCTTTGACCACAAACAAAAGGTGATGACAAAAAACTCCTACTGTGATGTAGGTGAAACGTTCCCTTGTCTGTAATGATTGGCTGATTTGTCCATCACTTGGAATTCATCAGGCATTAGCTTTTGGTGCGGATAATGAATGTCTTAAAATGAAACGGCCTGTATTTGGCCTCGTCTTCATTAGAAGAACCAGTAGACGGGAAATGTTGGGAATCATGTTTTCTGTTGTTGAGGCGTGTCAGTACCTTGATGTTGCATGCCATTGCCTTGCCATCATCTCCCTTGAGCATCAGTTTCATGCCCCGCAGGGTGTCCATGGCCTTGGTGAATCCATGGTACTCCTGGTACTGGACATAGGCCTCAAAGTAAAGGTGGCCACCGAAGCTGAACGTATTGAAGTTTTTGTCCATCATTTCCTCCCTGTATGGGTCCAGCATTGGAATGTCCACGTGTCGCACCTAGAAAAGGAACCACCGGTATTGATTTAGTTAGGAGTATTGGTTGCACACATGAGTATTGGTTGCACACATGAGTAAGGGGTAGTAGAGGCGTAGTCAAATGACATCCTGAATCACCATTTGTAAGGACAACATAATAAAGTCATGGACTACTTCCATTTTTGTCCTTCATGTGAGAAATGGCAGAGGAGCCATGGTGCATACAGTCTCAGCCACTTCCGTTCATTAGCACGTCACCATATAACTTGTCCTGAACATCTAATGGAGCAAGAAAGCTGGGCAGTGTCTTTGAGAAATTCAGAACATGATTCTCATTGGCTGTCAGCATCGTCACTCACAAATGTTGACGTAGGTCTGGCAAGATATGGTGAATCCAGTTTATTCTTATATTTACATCCATGCGTTTATTCAGTCCGCCGGTGAATCTTACTTCTTTCGTAGCCCGCTGAGCAATTGCTATAAATCCTATTTTAATCACGTTTGTTCCACCAAGGGTCTATGTTCCTGGAAGTACTGTTCCCGGCGTGATTGGTCATGCTTCTTTGTCAATCAAGACCTTTGTAATAAACATCCGTCCTAATCAGTCTTACATCAGTCCAAACATTTCTTACATAGCTATTTTTGGCAGCCTGTTCCACTCCAGTGCTCCAGAAAATGAAGACCAATCATGTTTTTGTCCCTAGCTAGGCGTAAAGTGTGCACGGTTCTGTTCATGTAAATATAACAACTATATTATTGTGCAAAAATCTAGAACTCTTATTCAGTGAGGCGTGGCAAGTGATTCACAGAAAACCTGGCCTAACAAATGTTTTCGTAAGTAATTGTGTTGGGGGCGGAATGCAAGACCATAACTGCATAACATTGATTAACCAATGGGTTCCGTTAAGAATGACTTGATTGGAAAAATAGTTTAACACTTTTTAAACATTGATTTTTTTTTTTGAGTTGTAAAGAGAAAGAACATAAAAGAGCAGAGTTCTCACCTCAAATAAATAAATATGTCTATTATATCCAAAGCGGCAATTTCAGAGGCCGGCGCAGTGAACTCCAAATCGATATTCTCACCGAGCATTTCACTCACTAATAGCTGACCGGGCATTTCGAAAGCCATGGCATTTCAAACCAATTACCCTCACATGATATCCTTTGAATCTTACCTACAGCATCTTAAGAAATGATTACAGTAATCAGAAACCCCACCTTGCCGAATCCCTGGAAGATGGTGGCGAGGACCTCCTCGGAGGGCCGGTCAGGGTGCTGGTTGTCCTTAACGCTGAACCAGCGGCACGGCAGACCCTCCAGGTGGATGGTGTCTGGGCGCTCGCCCGGCAACGTCTCATTCATGTCCTTAGCGTCCCGAAAGAAGGAGTCCCAATCGTGCCGCGTCGGGAAGTCCATCTTGTTCTCCACTGCGCGCACCTAGTCAATGCCAGAGAAAGAGATTTAGGAAGCATGAACCCACTACAAGAGTACTACTCATGTACGTCAACGGCTTGACAAGACACCTTTTTCCTATTAATGACATTAAACAAAAAAGTATAACTGCGTAATGAATGTGAATAACTTAGAACTAATAATTTACTACCCTCAAAGAAGCATCACCCTGCTCTTCAGTATACATACCTTCAGTATGTCAGTAAAGCCACTGAGTTTGATGCTTTTTCCATCCAGACGGCTCAGCAGGCTCTTGACTAGCCCCTTGTTCTCCACCTCCCCCTCAAACCGGATAAAGTCCATGGTGCTCTTGGAGATGCGCAGGGCAGACAGCTGCTCCGGGGCCACCATAGCCTTTAATCTCTCCATCACCTCCCAGTTAGAGATGCTTTTGCCAGGTAGCTTGAGTTGCGGGAGAGCCACACTGATGGTCATCTTGGCTGTAGGCTTGAGGTACAAATTGTACTCCTCACAGAGGCACACCGCCTCAGCGGTATCATGGACTATGGTGGTCATCGTGCCACAAAGACTGATGGAATGGAATAAAGCATAGCGGGAAAAGAGTAGTTAATAGAAACGTACAAAAAAGTTAATTCAACGGTACACATGACAAAATAATACATAGGTTTCGACGGATTTCAGGTATCATAATAAATGCATTAAACAAGGGTTGCCTACGCAGAAACTCAAACTATGCATCAACAAGGCTTAAAAACTGCATAATGCCATGCATTTTCAAGATGTTATCATGTGGGCCTTTATCGTGGTGAAAATACATATTTGAAAGACATATTTCCAGGTAACTTAAGAGAGGAGAAGTTAGCTAGCTACCTTGATGCACTGTTAAAAGATAGTGGGAAAGGGCAAAGGTAAATTCTCCAAAGTCTGCCACAACGTTATTTTTCGTATCAAAATACCATGTCAACTGACGCCATGTGTAGTGGTACTTGGTCGTTAGGTTGTGTGTACACTGCCATCACCAACGGCAACTATTGTGTTGAATGCAACTTTGCAACAATTGATAGTGTAGCTTAGCTAGCAAGCTAACACAAACGCGCTAACCCACTCCCCGGACGAAAAACTGGCCCCTAACATAAATATAATGACACTAAAGGTGACATTTGACGTGCTTACCCATCGACAGCTGGCTACTCCACAAATATACCAAGACGCATTTGTTATAAAATAAGTTAACACGATGCTAGAGAGAAACACAGGGATGCCTCTCCAAAGGCAAATGAACTTTGAACTTAATACAAAAAACGTAGTGCAAGTAGGCGTGCTGTTATAAAATACTGACACCTTGTGGAGGATAGAGGCATTGGTGTTTAAAATGAAATACATTTATTTTTTTAGCCCTCACTCAGCAACATTAACCACTGTCTGATGGTTCCTCCACACTTCCACACACACAGTCGGACTTAACACTACATTTAGAGGAAGTGGACACAGTGTTTGTATGCAAAATAAACCCAGATTAATAGACCACTGGTTTGTATTTTGTGGACCTTCGGCTATGTTTGGATAAAAGGTAGTTAAATACAAAGTACTGTCATTGCACGCAAATATGCAACTTGATTTGTGGAAGCCCATTCAACAAAGGTTGGCATGAAAAGCAATTTTCCTAATGGCCATTATTCTCTGGATGTAGGTCAGGAACACTACTGTGCTGCAGGCCTTCTCGCTCAACAGCACATTTGCCCAAGGCAAGTAGGCTACTGCGTGTTTTTTTTTCATCATCATTCATCCCTTTCATTACCTCAGTAGCTCGTTTTTAACGGCCCGTGGCACTGGCAAAAAATATGTTTCAGTTTCAGTTTCCATTTTTTTTGGTACAAAGCCTCTATGAAAGAAAGGAGGGCAACACAGCAGTGGTCTGGTAAAGACAGGACCTTCAGAGAAAAGATGTGATGAGCTAACACTGTAATAACCCTGGACGGGAACCAGGGTAAAATATTATTCTCATTGGAACTAATTCTTTCAGCCATGCCGTGCCATGTCAGTTCTTTGGGAATATTTATTATTTATTGCTAACCTTATGAAATAATATATTGTTGCATTGGACGTCACATACTAGTACTGTTAGTCAGGATGTGTGTCCAAACAATAAATTCAACCTTATTCTTGAAACACACACAGGAATATATAAAAAGTGAGAAAATAAGAAAACAAGTTCGGAAAAGAAGGAAAAGTCCTCTTGGAAAGAGACCATTCCAAAACCACACACACTTCACACACCACACACCACACACACACACACACACACACACACAACAGGTGCAGAGTGAGGCATACCGGTAGTCATAAATAAACCAGGACTGCTAACTAATAACCAATGGATTAATAGTGGAATAGGGGTCATTAATTACTAATTGCAGTGATGCAAGTACTATCATTAAATACCAAATGTCAGGTAGATAGGTAGCAGTCAAATTTTACATTTCTATTTTTTTATTTTATCTCCATGGTTAACATAAAGAGACAGAAACAATGGGGAAGTGTTTTTCACATGAGAGGAATTCACAGTAAACAGACATGTCTTCAAGATGAATGGGAGGTATACAGCTTTTACATTTCCCAACCCATACCGTACTCCAGTTATTTTTTGTACAAAGAAAAAAAGCCAAACATGCAATTAAATCAATCATTAAGTGGTACCACTTATGGCCCCAAACACAAACACGGCATTCATGGCACTCAGGATGCATCAAATAAATATTAGTTTCGGAACCTATTATATTTATAACACTCACATGCAATTGCACAGGGAAATAAAATCCGGTGCAAAATCTACAAGGAACAACCAACATTGTCAATAACTGAAGTACAAAGCAGCGATGTAACAGAGAGAAGTGACATGAAGATATGGAGGTACCAAATCATATATATTCAAAGTGACATGTGCAACACACAGAGAATCATCCTAAAAAGCATAAAGCATTCCAATGATAAAATGTTTAGTATTAAAATCAACTGCAGTTAAAAGTATATTTCCACAATATATTACTTCTCTAAAAAAAGTTTCAGATCCAGCACCAGTAACTCAGAACTAGAAAAAGGGGATGTATAAATATTATTCCCACACTAACAGGAGCATGGTTAAGGGGAACTGCATATCTAAACTCCAACCACACCTTAACGCCACCCTCACATCTGAGAATAATAAAACTGAGAATAAAATAGTTTTGTGCTTTCCTGTTAATATTGTCCTATTTCAGTATCAGCAACAAAAAAAAAAGGTCCTTCAGATAAACCCTGGTAGAGGTTGTACATCCAACAATAATTCAATCAACCTGCGGTGGCGTGCCGTTGAGCGTTCATCCAAACAGGCTGGACAGCGGTCGGGTCCGAACGGGGCTGCAGAGAGGCTCGTCCCCCCTCACCTCGCCGCTCTCCCTGAACGAGGGGCTGTGGATGATCTGGGCGCGGCGGCGCCCGCGGTGCAGCCGCGCGTTGAGCCGACCCAGGGAGGACTTCCTCTGTAGCGCGCCCGCCTTGGCCTTGCCGCTCGCGCCGGCGTCTGATTCTGTCGCCTCGGCCGACGGGTTCAGGAGCCTCAGCGGGTTTAGGTTGCCGGACTGGAGGACTCTGGGTAGGCGCCACCCGCGGCCCGGCCCGCTGCCCCGGTCCGTGTTCTCTGCGTCCGTCTCGGGGGCGCCGGTCGGGGACGTGACCGCCACCACCCCCTGGTGGTGGAGGTCTGCGGCTAGCGGGGGTGGCAGGTACTGGATGGCCTGCTTGCCGCTGTAGTCCCGCACCTCCGTGTCCGCCTCCCAGTCCGACACGAGCGTTCGCACCACCTGTCAATCACAGGAGCATTGACCCATAAGTGTTCACCAAATAAATGATTGCACGTGTTGGGGTTTGCAGTGTCACTGATGTCGTTTAAGTCACTTGGCCTTTCTGTGCTATGTGCAACAGACAGGCCTGGGCTTGTTCTTAATTAGCTTGCATCAAGGGGTTACCAAACAACCACACTATCCCCTTCCTATAACCAACCTGTGTGTGGCAGTGCATTGCAGCCAAATGCATTGGCGTGTACCCGGAACCGGACCTGCCGTTCACATCCACAGGCACGGCGCTGTCCCTGGCGAAGGACAGCAGCTTGCCCAGCAGCTCCACCTTGCCCTGCTTGGCGGCCCAGTGGAGGCAGGTGAATCCCGTGACAAAGTCCCTCTTGGACACCAGACTGGGCTCCACCGCCAGCAGGGGCTGCAGGCTGTCCCACTGGCCATCGGACGCGCACAGCATCCACTCGTGCTCCAGGGGGTCTAGGGTGACGGAGGCCGAGGAGGAAAGCAGTGACGCGGAGTCTCCGTCGCCCTTCACCGAGTCCCGCAGGCAAGAGCTGCGGTGGATCATAGACCTCCGCACCTGGATGGTGTGTAAACAGTATTATGGATTACCATTGGGGGAAATAAAATGTGAATTGAACACATAATCTGGATGAATGAATGATGACTCAAAGATTAAAAGTTATTTCGTTGTGCACTCACTCAGCAATTGGAATTCAGCAAATGCGTAACCTGTGTTTGCTGTCCCTATTGGATTAACTCTGAACATATATTCCACAATTTGTTCCTCTTTCATCCTGCAACTCCTCTCTCTTATTGGTCCTGTCTTGCTCAGCTAGTTGAGCAGGGCATACACAGGGCTAGAAGTTCGATTCCCACCCATGCTATGTATTGTAAGATGCCTTGGATAAAAGCAGCCACCAAATGGCATACATTTTATCGATATAGAACTTATTATTTGTTGTGTTGTTGCTTGTGCAATTGTTTACAAATGGGTTTATTTACACCAGTTTGAGTGCACTAGAAAACGGAGAAAAGTCAAACAGTCATTGCACCCTGAGAACCCCTACCTGAGGGGAGCTGCTCATCATCAGCTCGATAAAGTTCCTGCGGCTCCCCTTGGGAGTGCTGCTGTCTCCCACCGTATCGAGTCCCTCAAAGGCGCTGTCTTCTGACAGCCCGCTGGTTAGCATGGCACGCTGGGACCCCTTGGAGATCCGACGACCGCCTCTCACCTGACAATGGTGTCCTACCGGGTGTGCTGGGTGGTCCAGCTCACTCCCTATAGCTGGTGCTGACTCTCGCCTTCTCCTGTCTCTCATTTTAACCTCTGCCCCTGCAAAGGTGGTCGTTGTACTAGTCGCCACCTCGCCATGAGTCGATGAGGCAGGTTCTTTCGATATGGCGACCCTAGAGCTGCTGACGTAAGATTTCGGGTTATTGTCCACTGGCACAGGGGAAGTCGGTGATTTCTCACTTGTTTGGTCTTTATTGTTAGGGTTTCCATTAAAGCGGTCATCCGATGTCTCGCTTAAATCCACAGTGAGCACAGCTGTCCTTGACAGCGAACTGTCATCTGTGTTTACGCCGTTGCCATTGCACTCCACAGCATAGACATTCACATCGGTGCGCATCACCGCGTCCAGACAATCCATCTTCATGCACACGAATTTCACTCCGTTTTCCACCGTCACCAATGCTACGGCGTCCACAAGACGTGAAAGAGTCTCACGATCCTTCGTTTGCGTCGAGTCATTTTTCCAAATCAATTCGAAATGATGAATTAACTCCACATGTTCGACCCTCCCTCCGCTTTTCATCAAGAACTCCAAAATTGATTGTTCAGTGCATTCAGACGCCATTTGGAAACATGTGCAGAGCAAATTGAATGGCAATCAAAATATTGCCTGAATTACTTGGCCATTGTGACAAAAAATATATATATTTATTTGGCCCCACTCAGTGGTGGTGCCGATGACAGCATCTTCGTAATCCTCGTTCTCTCCTCCGAGGGTGAAATGTGTTCACGGTTGCAGACAGGGGTCGCAGTAGTGACAAAACCCGTCCACGCCCCTCTGAAAACTGGTCCGCTGAAGTGTCCATATTGGCTCCACTGTTCCCTTTAAAACCATTGTAAAATAAATCGCGTGCTGAGCCAAGATGGCTACGCTTTCCAGTGATTCTGCGCTGTACCATTGTGCACCAAAGGGTATAGTAGTGTATATGACCAAATATATGTATTAAGAATACCGGTGTAATCTACAAACGAGCTCTATTATTGAAACGTATAATATTATCTTTGATATGATGTTAATTTTTTTGTGTCGAGTAAGATGTCTTTTAATTGAGAATTTACACAAATGGATCCGGCCAAACCCCCATGGAAAGTGTACGGTGTGGTGTTCCAGGACGACCCGTGTGAACCAGCTTGTATCCCAGTTATTTACACTCACTGTTGTCGTTGTTTTGCTCCTAATCCCGTGTCCTACCTAAACATAAAAACACTTTTTTGTTGGCGCTATGAGTTCCTCTGATGTGGCTCGGCAACCGGTAATTGAGTTTTTATATCCTCTCTCTATCCAATTGTTAAATTAAATGAGCTAGGCAATACATGTTGGACAGGGTGTGTCCCCCGGCTTTCCCAGCTAACGCTAGCCGAACAAGCGAGGAAAGTGAATTTTCTGTAGTTGAAAGTGACTGAACTGTGTTTTAAAATGTTCTTGATTATATGTGTATGGCTTGTCATTTACAACGATTGAATCCCTGCCATTGGCTAGACTTATGTGTTACTTTGGTATCTACTAGCTCACTAGCTAACGCTAACGCCTACTTTCTGTCTGTTTCGTGTGTATCTGCTAATTTTCTGAGATGCCACAGCGACAAGTTAGTCGTTATGTCAATAGAGGGACAATGTGCTATCAATTAAGTTGTGCTTCGGTCTTTCTTTATAGTCGTTAATTCATCGCATTACTTAACAGCTTGAATTGAACTGGCATTAAAATAAATTCGATACAATCGATCAGTTACAGAGTGCCCAACTGTCTTGTTGACTATAGTTGGTTTGATATTCATTGTGTTGATAAATTGTGTCCTCGTACAGGATCCGTCCCGGTCCCTCTCCCTGTCTGGCCATGTAGGTTTTGACAGCCTTCCGGACCAACTGGTTAATAAGTCTACCTGCCAGGGATTCTGCTTTAACATCCTCTGCATTGGTACTTCACACACACACACACACACACACACACACACACACACACACACACACACAGCCGGAACATGCTTCTCATAAACAAATTGCCCCTTGTTGTGAGTCCCACGTAATGCCCTCTGTGCATGCCTGTATGTGATATGTGTTTATAGGTGTATGTTGTATGTTGGAATGTGCAAGTTGAAATGTCTGTCTTGCAAAAACAAAAAGTGGATTACTTGAAGTAAAGTCAAACATAAGTATGAAAATAATTGCGGTGATCGAAGCGGCATATGTATGCTTTGCTCATGGGGCTGTGGTAATGGTGGATGTTCAATTGTATATATGTTAATCTCTATGTAAATGTATTTGGGTCTGATTGGTTCAGATGTTAATTTGCTCTGCTCCGATTGGTTCAACTCTTCAATGAAGCAGGAAGTCAAGCAGTTGAATTAAAATATGCCTGTGTGTGTGTGTGTGTGTGTGTGTGTGTGTGTGAGTCTGAGTTGTGTACGCGAGTATGGAGTCCTCAATAATATGAAAACTCTAACAGATAAGCAGTGTGTGTGTGTGTGTGTGTGTGTGTGTGTGTGTGTGTGCATGTGTGATGTGTGAGACTACCTGGCTCTGTAGTTCGGAGACCTCCCGGGCTCGCAGGGTCTCCAGGGTTTCAGGCAGGATGGAGTAGAGAGAGATGGACGCCTCCTTTCTCCCCTCCTCCTTG